>LBNU01014334.1:193950-274546 GCA_014162995.1 Artemisia annua | reverse complement strand
ATGTTTTGTAAATGTCCAAGAGATACAACATCATAAGACTATGGGTCGAATTTGATGTGCAAATCCTAGATATTTAAAAATCATTTTCTCCCCAATCATTCCTAATGTATCCTAATGTGGTTTATTTTCCTTTGGGTTCTTATATGAGATTTTATTTTTTTTAAAGAGTGGTTGAATTAAGGACACGATTGAAAATATAGTGTTAAAACATGTTATTACAAAATATTGTTGAAATGTTTTGATTTACTAGATTGCAAGGCATCACAAAAGTGTTGGATGTTTAATCACTTCGGGAAGTTCTTAGTTAGCTCACTTGTAGGCCAAGTATTTAAGTAGACTCCACTCAAGAGTTCTGGTGTCCATTCCGAAAGTTTAAGAGCTGAAAAGCACCTTATATATTCCTTTTCATGTAACTTTAGAAATCCTTCTAAACAAGGAGAAGCTAATCTATGTATAACTAAACTAAAGAAAGAACAAACATATAGTATGCACAACAAATACTACACACGATAAATCTTAATGATTAACAAAAAAGGACCAATAAAAGGTAAGTTGAAGAAATGTGTACCTTTTTAAGGTTCCATGAAACAGATATAAAAGGAAGATAATTGATGAGTGCTCAAACACTCATCATTCTTGGTCTAATATAAACTGCAAAACATACAAAAACACTCAATAATGCATCAAAATAAGTGAAAATATTCCAAGATCGTGTTTTATGTGTTTTAGATGCAAAACGTTTAAAAACGTGTGAAAAACGTGCAAAGTTTGCAATTTTGGCAGTTTCAGTCCCCCAACTATCTAATTTTGACAAAACTAGTCCCTGAGCATTTATTTTGTAAGAAAGGTCACCCCAAGTCTTTTTAAAATAATAATTTAGCAAAAATAATACTTGGGTGAATTTTTCAGAAAATTACAAGTTTAACCCCTTAACTTTCATTTTTGGCAGAAATGGTCCCTGGGGTACAAAAGACTTTTGGAAAATAAATTTTGGTCCTTTTCTTATTAATATTTGGCAGGAACAACCCTTATGGCAGCTTTGGAAGAATACCAATTCCAGTCCCTTAACTTGGCAGATTTTACAAGAATAGTCCTTGTGCTTATATGCAACTAAACCAAATGGACCTTGTTATTTATCATAGCCCAACAACAAACACACCCTTATCACTTATCCAGCCCTTTTGTCCCCCTAGCCCAACTCTTTCACTGGCCCAAAATAAAATTATTAAACACCCCGTTTAATATTAAACCGGTCAAACCTCCCTTTGACCCTTCTTCATTCCCTCCCACACACATCCCTAATTACCAGGGTGCTTTGCCCCCCTCAACCTCACCTCCATAGCCTCCTCCCCACTCTTCCTTGTCTCCCACAGTACTCCCCAACATTTAATTCTCTCACCTGCCAAACCTAACCATTCCCAGTTGCAAAAATAATTTTTCCCACCAAAATGCAATGGAGGGCTTAGATGAAAAGTAGCCAATCCTATGGCCCAAACACAAGTGGTAAAGAGAGAGAAGGCTACAGGGAACCCTAATTATCATGTATAAAAGAGAGAAGAAAGAGATTGAAGAAGGAGGAGAGTAGCTTTAGTGTAGTGTAGACGTAGGTAGTGTAATTTACTCTTTCAGTTGTAATTTTCAGTTTAACAAGCTTGTATCAACTTATTCAGTGTACTTTTACCTTTCTTTAATCCTAAATTCAAGTTCTAGTTTAAAATCCAATTTTAGCATTTTAGAGTGAATTTGACAAATTCACCTAATATTGTTAAATGTTGTTGTTTCCTGTTCCTATAAACTCATTTAGGCTTATTAACAAGCTCTCTTAAGTTTCTAAGGCATTAGAATCAGTTTTCTTTCAGTTTACATAAAATACTAAAAAATAAAAGAAAATAGAAAAAAAAATAAAAAAACAGTGAAAGACAAAGAAGAAGCAGAGAAGCATTGTGGATTCTGGATTTTCATAGTTTAGTAGCCTCAGGGGAGGCATTAGGTAATGGTTTGGTTCCCTGGTTCTTGTTTCTCAGCTTGAAAATTCTTGTAAGCCTTTTTCCATTGTTAGCTTCTACTGTAGCAGTGCTTGTTAAATGCTTTTCTATATGTTTTTATGCTTATTAGGTGTATTATAATTAAGTTATTGCTTTGAATTGCATGCTTGTTCAATAAATATACATTGTGCTCATATTGTCCATTTAACTGCCATTTTTAGCTTTATAGTAATCTTAAGTGTTTGTTGTTATTGTTGATGTTTATCTGTTCATTCTAGCTTATTATGTCATTACATGTGCTTAGGTTTCAAGTTCATGGTTCAGAATAATGTTTTGCTTGAAAAATCACATATTAGTGTTCTTATAGGGGTGTTTGGCACAGTGGAGTACCCTGTGTTCTTGTGGTTGTTTTGTTATTGGTTTGGCATAAGTAGATTGTAATAGGTCTAATTAGGTAAGAGGAGTTATAAAATCTTGTGTCTTTTCAGTAGAAAGTCAGAATAACCTTTTGATCCATCATCTTCATTCACTGTCTAGCATTTATGTACCATAATCATGCAATTCATCTCATTAGTTGTTAGAGTAGCTTATGTTCATCTCATTATAGCTTATATTAACATGTTCAGTCATTAGATCAAGATCAAAATTCACAAAAGTCAAACTTAGAGTTATTCATAAAAAGTCAAAAAGCCATATCTGTTAAATTGGACAATTTTTCTAGGTCATGTGTAAGGTTCATTAGGGATTAGAGATAGATAAAATTTGCAGTTCTGGATTATTTTGTTGCTTATGTACCTGAATCAACATGAAAATTTCATTTTCAAATTAGTTTGCTTATTGAAAAGTGGATTTGAAGTGGCCTGTGTAGCCATTTAGTTCCCCTGCACCATTTTCATAAGCTCATTTTCTTAAGCTTCTGTAGGGTTCATTAGAGGTCATAAGCTTAATCTTTTTGCTGTTTTGGTTAGTTCACAAGGCCATCTGCTTATGCTTATGCTTAGGTTCCATGTTAGTGCTTGTTTGTTTGCTTAATTTGTCCATTCTAATCTTAACCACTGAGTCCTTCACACTGAGTCATCAGTGTGATTTGGCTAACTTCATAAGCTCTTTTGGAGCTTATCAGTGAACCATACCCTGTGACCTTGGGCTTTTTGAGAAGCTCACTTACCAAAGCTGTTGGTTCCAAGCTTATTTCAGGCTTCAGAGCTTATTGGATAAGCTATTTTAGCCTGCAAAGTAGCCTGTTGGTTCTCAGTGTTGTGAGATTTGCTTATTTGGCTTATTAGCTAATTTCAGTTTTATTTTCTTATTGTTTCTGCTTAAAATCAGTACTTTTCAATTGTTTCTATATTATTCAAGCTTTGTTTCACTGTTGGGAGCTTATTCTCAGCTTAGTCATCTTCACAAGCTCACTTTTGCTTATTTTGGTTCACTGTGGTGAGATTAAGCTTCCACAAAGCTGATTTCTCAGTTTTACAAAAGTTGTTTTCATTAAAAGTAGTTATTTTCAGTGTTTAAGTATATTTGTAAAATAAAAAATTCAAAAATAAATTGTTTGGCAAAAATGGTCACTTGTGGGGTTTGAACCCCTGACCTGCTGGTTTGCTAGTGCAAAATCAGTCCAGGCCCGTGCACCATCTCCCCCATGTATTCCTTAGTGTTTTAAGTTTCCATTTTTATTTTTATACTAGACTTTGTCATTTTGAGCTTATTATCTTATTTAGCTTATTTTCCAGCTTATTTATAAGCTTATCCCCATTTTTATATTTTTTCTAGTTAACTGATATTGTCAAGTAATTTTAGAAAAAGTTTTAGAATTATTACTGTTCATTTACTATTTATTATAATTTAAATTAGTTTAATTAGTATTTAAATAGTTTTTAATTAATAATAATTAATATAATAATGTAAAAAATATTTTTCTTTTTCTAATAATTTTCTTTTATCATTAGGTTTGTAAAAAAGTAATTTTCATATCCGTAGGCTTTTTATTTCTTTAAACTCGCGTTTTATTTCGTACATTAACGTAGTTTTAAATTAAACGTACGCGTTTGTAGTTTTTAAACGTTTTTAAGTAATTTGGCTTTACGTATTTGTTAATATAGTTTATTTAAGCTATTTTCCTTTCATTTCCTCAGTGTAATCATTCAAAACCCTTTCTTGTCCAAATTTACTCGATCACAAACCCGTTTTAATACAATTCACACCTCACTGGGGAATAAACGACCCGGGAATATTCTATACTCCTTGGACACTTGCATTGAGCCCTTAGATAGTTTGACTTTAGTTGACCAATTCCTTGGTTGACTTTTGTTTGTTACCGTTTCTGAGCCAATCAAATTTGGCGCCGCTGCCGGGGAGGTTGTGTGCGTATTCAAGCGTATTTGAAGATTAGTGATCTTTGGATATTCACCTCATTGTATATTTACCATATCCTTGTCCATATTTTCACTCTTTTTATAAAAATCCAAAATAATCGTGAAGTTAATTCGTTTGACTGATCGATTGCCAAAAAGATTTTCCTTCTTATTTTGTTTGTGCAAAATGTTTCCCAAAAATCCCAAAAATATTCTTCTTATCCCTCTTATCAGTTTGATTCTTTATCCCTACCCCTCAGTTACCATTTGATTCTTTCTATGTCTCATCCACACCTTCTTGATTGCCAATGGTGTGGTGGTCCTCATAATGGTGGTAATTGCCCCAGTTGTGGCGTGGTAGAGTCGGGATACGGGTCTGTCTATAACCAAGATCCTTATTCTCACCATGACACATCTGATTTATTCCATCAGCCACCACATCAAGAGATTCATACATATTCGTGTGAATTTTGTGGAGGCCCTCACCAAGGATTTGAGTGTCAAACCAGAAACACGTTTGTCTATGAACAGTTTCCCGGTAACAATCAGAACTTTGGTTATGTCCAACATCCATATGATTCACCGAGTCAGTCACAGCAGTTTTACTGTTGTGAATTCTGTGGAGGTCCACACTTCAGCTCTGATTGTCAAACAAGGAATCCATTTCCTTGTAACAATTACGACTCTTCGTATCATGACCAACCTCCACAGTGCCAATTGAATCAGGCATTGCCACTTCCTCAAAATCTTCTCCTTGATCTTCTGGATTTAGTGAAAGATTTAAAAGGAATTAAACATNATAATCATTAAGCGTTTAATCTTGTCATGAAGGAAAGCTTGGAAACTCAATTACACATGAATCCAAGGAGGTTAGATAAACACATAAACGCATAAAATATGATATCCTTAGATCATAAGCTTCTATTAGAGATTGAGATACTTCTAAATATCTCTTCTAGGCTCAACAAACTTTACTTGCTCTTTACTTGTTGATGGTGCATTTGAGTTAAATCCTAAACCGGATTTATCTCTAAATGACTTTTGACTTTTCGACAATCTTTCAAGAGATTTTGAACTTTCTTCAAACTTAGCCAACATTTTTCCTTTTTCATTTTGCCTTTTACTTTCATGTTTGTATTCTAGACATATTTTGTATCCTAGATCAATTTCATTATTACTTTAAAGTCTAGACATTTTATCTTCTAACATTATCTCTTTTTCAAGATTGTTCACAAGAGATTTTGAATGTTCATTGTTAAAGATAGTTTTTAGGTCCATGTTGCATAAAAGTTTAGACTCATTTTCTAGTTTAGAAAACTCTAGGATAAAAGTGTTAAAGCAAAAGTGTTTGGTTTCAAATTGTACCTTGCTTGATGTGTTATCTAATGAGAATCACAAACCGGATAGCTGGCTTCATCTTCATCCGTGTCATTCCATGAATCGTAAGCAAGTCCTCTTTGAGCTCGACATAAGTAATCATCTTCACTTATACCTTCATATAAAACATTTACACTAGTAGCACATGTATTTACTTCAACTAAGTGTCTATCTATTAGCTTTTCTAAGACTTTTAATTCTTGTGTGAGATCGAATTGATCATCTTTGACTTGACATATTTCTTGATGAAAGTTGATTATATTTTTCCAAATATCATTAGCCGTTTGACAAAAATACACTCTTTCATATTCTATTCTCGGTAAAGCTTTATAAATCATTATCTTAGCTTTAGTGTTCTCATCAAACTTAAGATAATCATCTTGATTTTCAAAACTTGTTTTTGTTGGTTTGAAATCACCAGTAGAAATAATGTGCCAAAGATCTTGATCAATTGATCTCACATAATTTTCAAAATTTACTTTTCCATTCAAGGAAGTTTTCTTTTTCAAATAGCGGTGTCTTTTTAATAGGTTGCCCTTCTTTGAGATTTTCAAAATCCATGGATCGATCCAAGTTTTAAAATACAATATATTTTAAAGATATTGAGTAACGTAGCTCTTGATACCAATTGTGGAAAACTAGAAGGGGGGTTGAATAGTTTACCGTTTTTTAACTTGTTAATATTTGAAAAGCTTTACGTGTAATTAACGATTCTAACTAATTATCAATAATTAATAAGAGAGTATAAAGATAGAAACGATCAAACCACAACACGATTGTTTATCGTGGTTCGGCTACAAGGACTCTTTTTCCTTGCCCTACATCCACGCCCCGAGTTTCCAACTCGAGAGTTTCAAGCACTAGTCAACAAGCTCCTTTCACCGGTGGAGAAACCTTTACAAACGTCACTTACACTTTATCCGGTACAAAGCTAGATACCGGGTCCTAGTTCAAGGTAGAACCAACCTAACGTCGCCTATCCACTATTTCTGACACTAAGCTAGATGTCGAGTTCTTTTACAAGGGTACAACCAATCCCGTCACACTATGTATTTTAAGGCCTAAAATACTAACCGATCACTCTTGAATATACACAAACAAATGAAGTATAAACTACACTAAGTTTATATAAAGTTAAGCTAAAAAGTCTTGCAACGTCTGCGTTGAATACTTGTAACTTCTTGGATGAACTTGTGAACTTCCTTTCTACATAAGACAATCACACAAGTGAGTTTCTACTAAGTTAGATGAGAGTATATATCTAAAATATGAATCTAAGTGATGGGGATTTTCTTGCAAGTGGTTTGATATTTATACCTAAACAAACCATCATTCTGGCGGATACGGCGGAACCAAAGAATGGGTTCTGCCCATATACCCCCAGGGTTCTTCCAGATCTGACAGTCAAAGCTTACAAGAAAATCTTTCCATATCAAGCAATGTCACATCAAGTTACTTCTAGTCAAACACTCAAAGTTGGAATACTTCCAAAGTGTTTAAGAAGTCCTATGGTGAGTCAAACACTCAACCTTTCCATAAATGCATATGATGTGATGTTTATACTGACTATATTAAGAAACATAACAATGTTATTATTAATATGAAGTATAAAGTCTAGTTATATAAGACTTAGAAACTAAAATGGTGTTTTACTATAAACAAAAGTTCACACTTTGTTATTAGCAAAACTTTAGCAAAGATCGTAAAATATAAATAACGTTTTTAGGCGATATTTGTATTAACAATTAGTTTAATTAATAGTTTTTGGTTAGTTGACTAGCAACTAATTCCACCCACTCCTTCAAAACCGAGATTTTAATTGCTTTCATAAAACATAAAAATACAAAAAGAATCATCCCTCACCTTTAGGCTTATATTAACATACACTTCAACCTAATGACACTATTCCCCTAGAGAATGATCAATCCCCCGGACATACCTATACTACACTACAACGACCAGGTATACTATCTGGAGGATTGCTAGCTTCTCAGGATCCCTTGAGAAATAAAACTTTTGTGAGGCCGCAATCCTCGCATTATGTTTTTGGCGCCGTTGTCGGGGAATAGTTATTGCTTAGGTTTGATTTCTATCTCAGTTAAGTCTGCTCACTAGATTCCTATCAATTGAGATTTTATTTTCTTTTTAGTAGCTTTCTTCAGTCTATCTTTTCTTTGTGTCTTTGTTTGTAAAACCTTTTCATTGACTCTTCCGTTCACCCTTATGGAGAATGCGAATCTACCATACTACCTACCATGAAATCCACGCATTCCACTCCAAAACAATATCTTGATGTTCCAAAAACATCATGATGAACCTCTCTATGATGCGTGGACTCATTTCAAATACTTGCTCCAAAAATTCCCTCATCATGGCTTCGGTTTATGGTCTCAAATTCAAATCTTTTACGATCGTGTTGACCAATATACCCAAATGGACATTGACTATGTAGCCGACGGGGACCTTAGGGAATTAAGTGCTGAAGAAGCATGGGAAGCCATAGAGAATTGTGCCCAACTCGATAAAAAGCTGGATAATCTAACTAATGATATTTTAAGATGAATTGAAAACAAGTCTTAAGGCTCAAAGAGAACATTTGTATGGAGATGAGATGGTTAGAGTTGAGATACCTAGGTGCATGGCATGGTTTGATGCCACCATAATACTAGATGAACATATAGGTAATCTAGATACAATGGAGGATAAGGTGGATCATCAGAGCCCACAAAGTACCCCCACAAGTTCCACTGTTATTTGAGGCATACACACCGCCCGTGACTTACCCGGAAGAAGTAAAAGAGACGTTAGGAATCCCGTTGAAGGTAGAACCTTTGAACCAAAAACACTTAGAGGGTATAGCTTTGAATACTTGTGGTCACAATCTTATTCTTAGTTTTAGGGAAGTTCCTAGTGTTGATGAATCGGAACCTCAACCAAAATCTTTACTCAATTTTCCATCCTTAGATATACATCTAGGAGACAAAAGAGGAACCGACCCACCCATCAACCCATATAGTCTGGGTAGTTTTAGGATGAAGGAAGCCATTCACACACCCCCTTCATATTTCCACCCTAAGGGTGTGTGTCGCTACTTTCACCCACACTTAATCTTAAGTGTAGGGAAAACCTCTCTTGTATCTGTTAAATAAGGGTAGAGTCGGGCTCGTGACTCAAAAAAAACAAGCACTTCTTAGGAGGCAACCCATGTTTTTAATTGTTTGATGTTCTTATTTTATTTGTTTGTTTGTGTCATATATTCGTAATCATAATTATTGTTTAGTTTCCATGTTTCAAATAATTTGTAAAAATGCTTTATTTTGTTTTTAACATCGTCTTAATTACATATAAAGGTATTTTACAAAAAGATAAATGTAGGGAAGTTTATATTTTGTTAAAAGAACAAAATTCGAACAAGAAAAATTAACCATTCATGATTAGCATATATTCTATCTTGTTTGTGTGTCAATACTTGTGGATATGTTTTATGAGTTTCTACAGGAAAATAAACTTTAGAAAACAGGTTTTTTCCAGTAAAATTTTCCAAAAAACAAAACGTAAAAATACTGTCAGGTCTATCCTGATGGCGTCACAGTTTACACCTGACGGCGTCAGCTACTGTAGTACAGTTCTTCCAGCTTTTTGTTAAACGTCAAAAATTAACTTTTGAAAATTTCCAAAATTTCTTAAATGTCCAATTTTCCTGTATGTTATTTGTAAATTGTTCCACATGTATACTATCCTTTAATAATTTTGTTTTGTTTTTATTTCTTAGTCTGGAATTACATCTAGTTGTGATTTTTCTTTGTTCGGTTTGATGCTTTGGTTCGTTGTTTTGTCTTTCTTTACAGGATTGGATTGGATGAGGATGGTCTTTTGGCGATTCTTGGATGAAGATTTAACCTTGTATCTTTGTTCTCCGTCCATGCCGAGCAAATCAGGGGAGTATTAGTTTCTCTTATCTATTTTATTTTTCCCGTTATCAGAGCTTTGATACTTTTCAAGAACATTGGGGACAATGTTCGGTTTAAGTGTAGGGAGGGTAAATTGGGATACCTTAGAAGCTATAACTCCACTTGATTTTTGTTCTTTTAAAAGTAAATGTGTAATAAAACTAAGAGAAATACTTGTTAGGGTAATTTTGGCACCAAATTTAAAATTTTTTGCAACATATCGGAGTGAAACTTTAGTCTTAATTAGCATCTCAAGGATAGGAATTATATTACTAGCACAAAAACCATACCAATCAAAAATTTCCACGCAAAATATGCGAGGTTTTCCTTTAGATCTTTAGGAAAAAGCATTTATCTTTGATGCTTATGAGTGTACGGGTAGTATTTAGATTCTAGAACTTGCGTTTGTGATGCATCCCGAGACCGCTTGTGAGACTAAATTCGTGTAGTTAAGATTTGCTATATGATAAGAGGCATTAGGATGACCCATGTTTTAAACCTGTATTATAATTACTTTGACTTCATTGGTCAAGTAATTCTCCCACACCCTTGAGATATACTCATTTTTAGTACACGATACCCCTAGTACGCCTCTCAGAGCCTATCTTTTTCGTTTCTAACTTTAAGAATATTACTTAAAGGAAGAATTTGTTACAATCCACCCCCAAATGTACACCCAATCGCCTTATCCTACCTTGTATGCACTCATCTTTAGTGCATTATTGTTACTTGGGACGTGATTTCTAGAAATTGGAGCATTTTTGGCCCTTTTTTGGCTAAAAAGTGAAGAAAACAATAAAGTCATGGAAAACCTATCAGGAAACACACCTAACGCTGTCACTTGAATACTATGGAGTTGGAAAAACTCTAAAGAGAACTTTTGAAGAATTTACACCTGACGGCGTCAGGTCTAATTACAAGTAGGCCGTCTGGTGATAACTTAAAGAGAGACAGCCCAGAAGACTTTGAAGGTGACGACGTCAGGATCATACCTGACGGCGTCAGAGATATAGAGTGCCGACTTCAGAAGCTTGACTTGCACAAGAAGAAACCCTAAATGCGGCGGTCTGACGGCATCAGGATTTATAACCTGACGCCGTCAGGTCTGTAAATCTATATATACTTTTTGATTTTTCATTCATTACTGTGCAACTTTTGAGACAAAAAACCATGGTACAAATTTCACAGGATTTTTAGGGTTTTCTTACCCTCTTTTCTTCCATGTTCAGTTGAAGATAAATTTTCTTTTAATCATTCAGTATGTCTATGCGTTGTTTTATTATTTGTTTATCTTTTCTTCCTTTAAACATGCTAGCTTAAGTTTATTAGTGTTTGCTTAGATCTAATGAAACCTAGTTATTGATTATTGATAACTTGTCTATTTTTTAGTTGATTGATTCGTGTTAGGTTAAGAAAACTGACTGACCTCCATTGTGTAAGAAGCTTGAACGTCTTAAAAGCATAATCGTATGTGCGCTATGGTTTTTCTCGTGTATTTAATGCATGAATTGATGTTAGTGATTCTATGATAGGGTACTAAACGTGCCGTCATAGGAGAAATTGATATTCATAGAGTTGGGGAAGGTTGCACACCCCCACGACTGGTATTAAGGAATACAACGCTTCAACTAAAACAATTGCACTGTGACATTCAACGGATCAATAAAAGATAAATAGGGAGTAATTATAACTTAGTAAACATGTTTGTCTCACTATAAGAAGTCCACCACTTTTATTTTCTTGTTATTTAATTTTTGTCATTAGTTTAATTAATAGTTTTGGGTTAGTTGACTAGCAACTAATTCCGCCCACTCCTTCAAAACCGAGATTTTAATTACTTTCATAAAACATAAAAATACAAAAAGAATCATCAATCACCTTTAGGCTTAATTGACATATACTTCAACCTAACGACGCTATTCCTCTAAAGAACGATCAATCCCCCGGACATACCTATACTACACTACAATGACCAGGTACACTGCCTGGAGGATTGAGCAAGTAAACAAAACCTTCAAGCTATAGTGACAAAGTGTACTTAACAACAAAACTTGTAAGTATTAAGCAAGTAACACTTTTGATATTTTATCCCCCTTCATGGGTAATTTGATATATGGTCGTACTCAATTTTGAAAATCATTTGTTTTAAAAATTTGAGCGACGTGGCTCTGATACCAATTGTGGAAACAGTAGAGGGGGGTGAATACGTTTCCATTTAAAAACTTAAAAACTTTCGTATCTAATAACCGATAAAGTGTGACACAATATGAAAAGTGTCAACAATGGTCACACAACAACTAGAGATAGTATGAAGTCAACTACAACACAAATACTATCAAGCCATGATACAAAAATAATCAACACGATATGAGCAACAAACCACACAAACATAAGCGCAATGAAAATATAAATATAAAGCAGTAAATGCGAAGATAAATGTAAAGAGATGAGTAAAGAAAGCGCAAACCGGACACGATAATTTATAGTGGTTCAGTCACGAAGCTCCTCTTCGCCCTACTCCACTCCCTGAGTACCCAACTCGAGAGTTACTTCACTAATCAACAAGATCCCTTCTCGGCGGAGAAAACCACACCACATTGCTGACAATATTTTCCGACACTAAGCTAGATGTCAAGTTCTTCTTCGGGTACAACCAAACCCATTATGTTTTATGGCCCAACATAATAAACCTTGTGTTTTAAGGCTTAAACACATAAACCTCATCGCTTACATTATTTTCAGACACCAAGCTAGATGTCGAGTACTAATCTAGCTAGTATCAATCTCACTCACGATCTACCCGATCCCCACAAACCACACAATCTACAAGATCCACATGACCTATACTCAATCTACCCGATCTACTCACGATCTACACGATCCTTACAAATCACATGATCCACTAGATCCACACACTCTACTTTAGATCCACTTGATCTACACTCTGTTTACACAATCAACACAAGATCCACACGATCTCTACAAGATCACAGTGATCCACACAAGATGACTAAACTAGACGATGACAACTTGATGTATGTTTAGATACAATAAGTAATGCAAGTGCACTACACAAAAACTCAAACACCTTGTATCATCTTGATACTTTGTGTTCTTCTCTGGGACTAATAGAGGAATGAAGGTGATCTTTGGTTGGATGAAAGAATCACTCTTAAACAAACTAAAACTGGCTACATGATCAAGGAAACTAATCTATATGAAATTGATTTTTGACCAGAGAAAAGTGTGTGAAAAAATTGTTCTTTTAGGTATAAAATGGCCCACTATTTATATGCATTAAATATGATTTTTGACCAGAGAAAAGTCCGACGTCTCCACGGTACCACTAAATTTAGTGTCACCATGTGACAATTAGTGGTACCGTCCGTACAAAAGACGCTCCTTTTTTTTGTTTTTATGGTGAAGGTTTATTTGTAGATGTTTGTAGCTGTTTTAGGGGGGAAAATAGCTGTTACTATTTTTGAAATAATTTCCCAAATAAAACATTTCTTTCTGATTCAAAAATAATTTGTAAACTGTATTTTTGAAAATTTTTTTGTCACATTCATAAAAATGTGAAGTTTAAAACAAAAAAAATATTTCTTTAATCATCCGTCAAATTTGAAATTGTTTATTCATACCTTGAGTGATTTATGTCGGGATGGAAATCTACGACTCTGTTGAAGCATACTTGAGACGTCAAGAGATGTTGATGTAAGTATGCGTTGATGATTTGTGTTTACAAGTAACTTGGGCATTTCACGTTATGCATTACAAGTTACATGTTTGTCATTATTAAAACCGAAGAAACCATTTAGTTTAAATATCGTAATATTTATACTAACACTAGGTATGGTAACGGGGAGATCGACATTATGCTGACATGGCTCCCGCGTTACAAGCATTACCATACCGGCCCAAGCAAGAAACCAATGCCGTTGGTTGTGGCGTTAATACACCAACGTGCGTTTTTTTATTTTTTGTTTTATTTCTTTTTTAATTTTGAATCCCACCTCATTTATATCATACCCTCTTTTAACCTTTTTTTCACACAATTTCTTACTTTTCCAAAAAACACAATCATGCCCTCATTTAAACTATGGATTCGAATCCGAATGATGAAAATGTTAACTTCTCCGATGTCGATGATGAAACTGACATTTTTTATGAAGCAAACGTATCAGTATCACCAATCATTTCAACAAGCCCAAACTTGCCTTACCCGTACTCCGATATACCGTGAATTTGATGTTGATGAAGCACGTTTGTTCGCCAACTATTTTGGTGATGATCCAAATATCCAGTGTCGTATTCGACGTCCATATGATGTACGACGCAAAGCCACGTATGGCTGCCATATGTGCTTCAGCCATACGTCATAGTGTTTATTCGAAATGCATATTATGGAGCAAATAAATACGCGATAAAGAAACACACACAAGTCTTCGACGAAATATTATAGAGCATATTTAGCAACGTCATCAATAACAACAAAATAAGTTTATTGATAATTTGATGTATTTTTATCTCCTCGTATTTTTTTTAATTCTCATATTATATTTTTATTTTAGTATTGTTATTTGTATTTTTATTTAATGAATGAAAAATTAGTTTGACTAAAATAATAGAAAATAAAATAAATTAATGGATCCTAAAAAGTTGGTGTTATTAGTATTAGTAAGGGGGTATTTTAGTGTGTTTATATTTATGTTAATGTGGGACCGAAGCTAAAGTGTCAACACTTTTTGATATTATTGGTGTTACCACATTTGAAGCTCTAAGGTTTATTATCCAAAAGAGTTTCGTGAATGTACTATTTTATTTTCAAAGTTAAATAAATATATAAAAACAATAAGATAAAAGATCATTTGAGGACAAAACAATTTTTACATATCAAGGTATTAATCTCCACCATTCATCTTTATTTGATCTAATAGATGAGATTAATCCCAACAATTTAAAAACCCCACTTTCATCCTTTTATTTCAAATATTAATATCTTTGAAACCGTTAATCGTTAAGCGAAAAAAAATATACCGTTACGACGAGCATTTAATTATCTTTCTACAGATAGGCACCTTGATATATTTTTGACATATTTTTTTTTTTTAAAATTTTTGTCACTTTTTTTTCGTGGCCGAAAAAATCATATGTGATATTACACTAATATCACATGTGATATTACATATCACATGTGATTTTTTCGGCCACGAAAAAAACGTGAAAAAAAACGATTTTTTTTCGAAAGTATATTAAAGTGCTCGTCTATAACAAGATAATTAAATGCTCGTCGCGATGGTGTAATTATTTTCGCTTAACATTAACTGTTTAAGACATATTTAAATTATGAAAAATGGGTGAAATATTAAAATGCTTTTAATCTCAACGATTGATTTCTTTTTAGATAAATAGTGAGAATGAGTCCCTTTGATATGTAGGAAAAGTTTGGTATGTAAAATAACTCTCCAGGCTAGTCATAAATCTCTTGTTTTCATAAAATTTTATTGGCTTGATATAATCACCCGGAAATAAAGTAATTAAAAACTTTTGATCATCATTGTTTATTAGCATGTCATTAGTGAAACATGAGGGAGTGGTTGGTGTTTTTAGAGAGTACTAATAACCCATTCCTTATTTAATACCTTCACGTTATTAAATTAATTGTTCACTTAAAAAATATATAAAGTATTAAGAAAATTCATTAACTACACTATTCACTAGTCTAATATTTGATTTATCCACTAAATTCTTTTCTTATTGTTTGAAATATAGAGTCGATAATTATTTAGAGATATCCGAAATGATATTACAAACAATTATTTTGAGACGAATGTAGTAATCAGGGCTGTAAACAAATCGGATGAACACGGACAGAGCCTTGTTCGTGTTCCTTCATTTAAGTTTACTCAAAAAAATGAACGTACACGAACGCTTAAACGAACGAATTTCTTGTTCATGTTCGTTCGTTAAGAAACTAAGGTTGTCATGTTCGTTTATATTCGTTCATTAAGGTGTTAAACGAACTGGTATAAATTAATGTATAAAAACAAGCACAAATATTTAGGATACTATAAGGTTTCTTTTATTTTTTTGTGATCGTTTGTCTAAGTTTACCTATTTTACAAAGAGCACATAATATAAATATATCATATTTGGACATAAACAAATAAGCGTACGTAAATAAGATAAATGAACGTTAACTAGCATATCCGGACGTTCAAGAACGTAACAGAACGAACGAAGCCCGTGTTCATGTTCGTTCCCTTGACTATACGAACACAAAATTTTGTTTATGTTCGTTCTTGAATGATCATAAACAAAAATTTTACCGAATGTCTTACGGCTCTAGCAGTAATTCTGCCAAGTTGAAGTGAGTATTTTAACAGGATTTTAAAAAAATAAAATAAATATAAAATTCCAAGGACACAAATAAAGGCAAACAAAAATCTCTTATCCAAGCAATAGATTTGCCACATGTGCTTACCTCATTGGAACCAAAGATCCCAAACCTCATCTGCAAATTCAGGTTAGCTTAACACCAACCACAATCACAACCTCACTAGGCCCACCACTCTTCAACCTCCTCCTTATGTGTTCCCTCATTCTTTCCCTAGTGATTCAGCCACAAACAAGTCTCTAATCTTTTTCCAAGAAAAATGGCAACACAAGCTTTGGTCTCATCATCATCACTCACATCCTCAGTTGAGTCTGCTAGACAAATCCTTGGTGCAAGACCAGCTTTCACAACTACAAGAAAAGTTTCATTTGTTGTCAAAGCTGCTTCCACCCCTCCTGTTAAGGTACTTTTTTAGTTTTTTTATATATAAATATATGTAAATGCATGTAGGATTAAAAAAAAATGTTCACTGGTTGCATGACTTGCATCATATAATGATTATTTTTTAGCAAATACAAATATTTTGAGCAAAATTAGTTACACTGTTTCTTTACATTTAGATCACCGCTATTAGTGTATATGCATGTGTGTGTGAGTTTGATCATTACTTAATGTTGTTTTTTGTTTATGTGTATCAGCAAGGAGACAGGCAACTATGGTTTGCATCCAAGCAATCTCTTTCTTACCTGGATGGAACGTAAGTCATGCTGTTAAGTCAAACATCATTTTAACATACTTCGAATATTTAAGTCAAACTAAGTGCTAGTATTAAGTTTTAACTAAAAGATTGGCATAAAATCTACAAGTTATTGTGTATATTTTGTGAAGTAGCTAAATCTTGTGATGAATAGTTGAATTCTATAAATACGCAAGTAGAAAAGGTTTGTGCAAACATCAATTTTTGGCTAAAAGGATTTGTTCTAACAAAAGAAAGTTATCGTTTAACTTTTATTTGATGACAAAGTTAAGTGCTTTTTAACTTAGACATTAACATGAAGGCTAAAATTGGGATGTAGGTTAAATTCTTTTGTAAATACTAGAATTGGAAAAAGGTTTGTGCTTGCTTGATGTTATAATCAACCATCAATTGAGCATATAAATTCATTCCAACAAAAGATATATAGTCTGACTTTTGATAGCAAAGCTAAGTGCTATTTAACATAATGATGGATATGAAATCTCGGGAGATAAATTTGGGATGCAATTGAACTTCATGTCTTCATAACTGTTAAGTAGTATAAAAATAATAAACACTTGTGCCTGCTTAGTATGAGTCGATAAATATATATAGATTCCATGTCAAAGAAACTTGCACGTACTCAAAGGGTAATTCGTTGTACATGGTTCTATTTCACCTAAAATCTGTATCTTACAGTCTCCCAGGTGACTTTGGATTCGACCCACTTGGTCTTTCCGACCCAGAAGGGACCGGAGGATTCATTGAACCTAAGTGGCTAGCTTACGGAGAGGTTATCAATGGACGGTTTGCCATGTTGGGTGCGGCCGGAGCTATTGCACCCGAAATTCTAGGCAAGCTTGGACTCATCCCAGCTGAAACTGCCCTTCCATGGTTCAAGACCGGTGTCATCCCCCCAGCCGGCACATACAACTACTGGGCTGACCCTTTCACCCTATTTGTATTAGAAATGGCACTTATGGGCTTTGCAGAACACAGAAGACTACAAGATTGGTACAACCCAGGATCAATGGGAAAACAATACTTTTTGGGTTTGGAAAAAGGGTTTTCAGGGTCCGGCGACCCAGCATACCCAGGTGGCCCATTCTTTAACCCTCTTGGGTTTGGGAAAGATGAGAAGTCGATGAAGGAATTGAAGCTAAAAGAGATCAAGAACGGTAGATTGGCTATGTTGGCTATTTTAGGTTACTTCATTCAGGGTTTGGTGACTGGGGTTGGACCTTTTCAGAACCTTTTGGATCATTTGGCTGATCCTGTCAACAACAATGTCTTGACCAGCCTTAAGTTCCACTAGATCATCTATATCGGTTCCTATATGTAATATCATGTGCAGATTTTCATCGAAATACTATTATTAATTTGTAACGAAGTTAATGATATGTTAAGGTAACAGAAACCTTGTTGGTACTCAAACCCTAGTTAGATGCTTACATTGTTAGTACATATCTATTTGCTTAAAAAAAATTGCGCCAATGATCATTTGCTTCAACAAGTGACACTACGGTATATTTTAAATCTCGGCGAAACAAGAAAATAAAGGATCTCGCATTCTTTATCCGGATAGATAAGTAGCCGTTAAAGGAGTAAGAGGGCCTGAAAACACACATCTTTCGATAAATTCACCTAGCCCTGCCCATTTGAGGATGTTGGTTATTAAAACTCCCTTAACCCAGAAATACCCGTTTGAGGAATGTCAAATACACTCATTGAATAAGTCACCAATCCCTTAAAATTGTAACATACGTATATAATAAGTTTCTTTACAAGCTAGCACGCAAAATTTATTTTGTGGCAGAAAAAATAATAACTAGCATGGTACTCGCATAAAGCAAGAAACTTTATAATGAATAAGAATAGTCTATAGTGATTTGATTCTTTTTCGGTTTCTCGAGGCAATGTCAGGCTGAGATAGTTTATGTTCAAAAGTCCATGAGTGTAATACTGTAATATGTATTATCAGGGCCGTCCCGTGAAATTTAGAGGCCCTGTGCCGTACTTTGGATGGGGCCTTAGTTCAACTCCGAAAATTAAAGCACACATAAAATTAACAAACAATAATTTCTTTATGTATTTTTCATTTTTATCTTTTTATTTTATTAAGATTAAATCACAACTTACTGATCTTATTCTAATATAGATATTGAGTTTTCTTTCTTTTCTAAGTGTAACTATAGAATTTTCAAAAACCTTCGCATAAAGTCCAGTAATTTCAAGATTTTTATATAGTAAGATACTTGTAGTATTTTTCTTTTTTTGAAACTATATCATAGCTAAAACCGCTAGACGTATTTCAACCTTTTAAACCGTAAACATAGTGTGTTTTTGTTTAAACATTCTACAAATTTGAAACAAGGATAGGAACAAAAATTATAAATTGCAAAAGACAATGGGTTGTATTTGAAACGCTTAGAAAATATTGAACATAAATAACAAAATTAAAAGCTAGGCCCACATATCATGACTTTGGGTTATCTTCCCCATCAAAACACCTCTACGCCATTTTTCTTTGCAAAACACACTAGTTTGTAGCTTTTTTTTTATTTTTTTTTTTATATTTTTTTTGTTATGTTGGAAAAATCTTTTATTCTTCATTCAAAATAATCTATTAACAGTATCAAATCTTCCAAAAATGAATTTATACCTTACTGATGTTTTAAAAATCGAAGGCCCCTGAAAAATGGAGGCCCTGTGCAGTTTCCCATGTCGCACATGCCCAAATCCGGGGCTTTGTATTATGTACTATCTAATACAATAAAACTAGTTATAATACCCGTGCACGCACGGGGTTTTTCCAGAAAATTTTAATTATATAGTATTATCGTTTAAAAACAGAAAATCTTATGTATATTTTAAAAAGTTAGAGTATCAACATGTGCGAAAGTAAGAAAAATAGTTAGCAGAAATTGTAAATATAACCATGGCATCGACCTTGTATTTGATTCTTGAGCGTGTCTCCTTATAATGTTACTGGGCCAAAAGTACTTTGATCACATGGGTTTACACATAAATCAAATTTATTTTAAATTTTTTGTTTACTATACGGATATATAAGAATTTACCCGTGAAAATTATGATATAAGTACAACTAATAAGTATGCATGAGTTTATCATTATGTATTAATATCAACTAATATTTTGTAAAAATTTTATTGGATGAAAGATTTAACTTTGTTTAGCTGACATAGATGTTAATGTTGAGGTTGATGTTGTTGTTTAACTTTAACTATTGAATATCATGTTGTACAAAATGTGCGAGTTTAGTAGCACATAATGAGCGTTGATGGAGTTAAAATATACTCCGTAAAGTTTTTTAAAAATGTTTTTCCGGATATCCGTATATAAACTTTAAACAACAGAAGCTGAACCAACATCAACATCAGTAGTAACAGACCAGTGATACTGTAAGATTTCGTGACCACTATTTCTACGCACACCCCTACTCTTAGTTTGCATATCTAAATAGGAAATACAACAAACATCAAAAGAGAACTAAACAACAAACAACGTACACGTATAACACGGCGCGGCACGATTTACAAAAACACATAGATGAAACTGAATAGATGCACAAAACACATAGACGACAACCAATAGATGCACACACAAACAAGATTCTAATAAAAGAAAGCAATAAAACGAAGATGAAGCAAAAGAGAACCTAGTTTTAGCTACAGGTAAGAAGATTTCGGCAAAAGGTCAAGAAAAGGCAGAGGAAGAAGATAAGTATAAGGAAAGCGGTGACCTCGTGAATGTAAAAACTAAAAAGAAGAAGAAGGCTTAGATCATGGGCCTGGACAACACGCATGGGGCAAGCCCAAAAGCCGGAAAAACCTAAACGACATAGTGTGCGTCATTTTGCGAGGCTGTGTTATATATATAGTAATAATTACATGAGTCGTTATAAGTACAATCGCGTATATTTATTTTCATATCACAGTAACTCGTATTTACCATTTGATATTTATATTATCGTTAATAATAATTTAACTGTACTTAATATTCAAACCCGTGTACGTATAGATTAAACTTTTAAATAGGATAACATGAGTTCTTATTTATATTTAACGTACATAGTAAAAAGATATTTAATAGATGAAATTTTAAAACTAATATTTATTTTAAAAGTATTTAACGTATATTAAAACTAATTCGTACATTTATAAAATATTGTAAGTTTAATTGATGGAAGTCTCAAACCGATACTAATACAGTAAAACCTCTATAAATTAATACTCGATAAATTAATAACCTCGAAAAAATTAATAATTTGTCCGGTCCCAACTTGGGACCAGTACAAATTTGGACCCCAATCGATAAAATAATAAGATAATAATTTTTTTAAAATCCCAATGTATATATATAGTAGTCCCAATGAAACTATAAATTAATAATTACTAAAATTTCATATATATTTATATATGCGTGTGTGTGAGCGATACACTTCAAAATCCTAAGATTGTTTAGTAAACAATGAATTCATTATCACTTGTTATTTTTTGCTGAACTTCAAATCTATATAGAGTTTATCTCAAAATCTCCTTATTGCACTAAAGTGTTGGTATGTTGTCTTCTCGTATTCCAACAAAAAGTGTTAATTTTATTTTCATAAGTGTGAATATGAATTCATAAAATTTAATTGGAACTTGTTTTTCAAATTTATTTTTCATATTTAACGAGTATACATTGTACCTAGTATATTACACTTGAAAATTTAAAGGTCATATGTAAAACCTCTTTAAATTAATAAATTATTAATTTATCGATATAAAAATATCTCGCTATATTAACAGAATATCCCGGTCCCAACACTATTAATTTATAGAGGTTTTACTGTACTCATGTAATTGTAAAGAAAGTTCATATTATAAAGTGTAAGGGGTATAAAGTTTAAGGGGTTATTTGTTTATTATCTAAAGTTATAAAACAACATGGAGATTTATAATTTTACACTTAACTCCATATAATATATAAAATTCAACCACTAATGTTTTATCAATTACCTCATCTTTTTTTAGGTTTCTATTTTCATAAATTTGACACCTATATTTTTATTTGTTTTTTCTCTTTAATCAAATTCTCCACCAAATTTATTAAAGTTTGACCAAAATCAATTCAATTTTGACTTTTTATTGGCCAATCATATTGCTCGATTTCACCTATGTGTCAAAATCGAGCATTCCTATTGGTTAAATTTTTTTTCCACTAAGTTTGTTTTGTCAAAAAAAACTCCGAAATGATATAATTCCTTTATTATATAAAAGATATGATAAACTACAAGGATTTGCTCTTTACTCGATCGTGGAATTGATGGTCTTATAACTATAAGAGTAAATTGCAAAAATCGTACCTAAAGTTTGGCCTGTTTCGTCTCACACAATTCGAAACTGCAAGGATCGTCCCTAAAATTAACCTTTGGAGCATATATCGTCCTTTTGGAGCATATATCGTCCCAAATATTTCGAAATATTAGGGACGAAACATGCAAATGGGCCAAACTTTAGGGACGTTCCTTGCAGTTTCGAAATGTGTGGGATGAAACATGCAAATTGGCCAAATGATGAGTGTGTAAATACTCATCATTTTTATCGTATTGTAACTGCCAAAACACGTGAAAACACTCGGAAATACATCAAAATACTGAAAATATCCCAAAGATCGTGTTTTATATGTTTTAGATGCAAAATGATTAAAAACAAATGAAAAATCATACAAAGTTTGCATAATTGGCAGTTTCAGTCCCCCAACTTTCAAAACTTGACAAAATTAGTCCCTGAGCATTTATTTTAAAATAAAAGTCAAACCAAATTCTTAAAAGTCAAAATTTATCAAAAATGATCTTTGGGTGAAAAGCTTTCAAAAAATTACAAGTTTAGTCCCTGAAGTTTCACATTTGGCAAGTTTGGTCCCTGAACTTTCAGAAATGGCAGAAATGGCCCCTGGATGAATATGGTGGAAGGAAAAGGCAACTTTGGTCCTTGAAAAGTCAAGTTGTCAAATTTGGTCCTTGGATTGCAAGTTTGGAGATTTTACATGTTGGGTCCCTCAAGTTTCAAGAATTACACAAATGGTCCTTGGATATATTACTTTGAAGAAAATAACAATCAAATGTCCTTGGAAAAGTGAAACTTGACAAGAATGGTCCTTTGGATAAGTTTAGAGGTGTGGCAGATTCAGTCCCCAGAAAATTCAGATTTTACATGAATGGTCCTTGGGCCTAATTCCTAAACTATTAAACCACTACTAAACCTAACTACACCTAAACCCATAAAACCCAACATAATACTTAAACCCCGTGGCCCATCAACACCCCAGCCCAATCCCACACAACCCAACACCCGTTATTTATAAACCCAACCCCCCCAAGTCAAACTCCGGTCAACTTCACCTCTTCTCCCTCACCCCGCTTACTCACTGGATAAACAACCTTTCCCCAACATCACCTCTGCAACACTCAAAACCACCTCAAAAGCACCCAGCTCCATCTCCCAATCCCACTATCACCCCCAAACCCGTACCTACCACCCCAAGCCACGCTGGCAATCCAAACTTCACACCACAACTTTTCCCGCCAAATCCAAAACAAGGGTCAAGATCACTTATACTTTAATTGGACTGCTGGGATTGATTGAGGGAAGCACATTGGTACTTTTTGTGGTATTCGTCTCACAAAAGAAACACAAGAAGAGGAGCTTTAACCCCATTCGTTTAGTGTATAAATAGAAGTCTCATGGTAGCCATTGGAGGCATCCTTTTTACTTGTATTTTTCTTTCAATGTTCTTAAATTCCAGTTGTAATTTAAATTATCTAAGTTAATTTCAGTTTTATTTAAGTTTAAAGCAATTCTCATTTTTACTTTGAATTTTAAATTTCTCTCATTTTACTTAACTGGTATCACATTTAGTCTCATTAGTCTTTACAAGCATTTTGGAAGTTGTTTCAAGTTAGAGAAAGCAAAAACTCAAAAAAATAAAAAAATAAAATAAGAAAAATACAAGAAAATTCAAAAATATAAAAAGTTGAAGAAGAAAGAAAGAAGCAGAAGCAGTAATATGGAGTAAGGTTTAGAGCTCATGGGAGCAATAGGATTGAGTTTTGGTCCTTGTTCTGCCTTGTTTCTGCTTTGGAGCAAGTTGTAAGCAGTTTCATATTTTTGTTTCTTTCTAAATCTGCCATGCTTAGTTATTGTTGTTCATTGTTATTTATTTCTGTCCATGTATGTTAATCTCATGTTAGTATAAGCTTAGTCTTCAGTTTTATAGTTTAATTTGTTCATTTGCTTTATAAAATTTCTTAAACTGGTTTTTAAGGGGTGTTTGGATCAGTCTTTAGATCTGTGCTAGAATTTAGTTGGATAAATAAAAACAGTTTGAATAAGTTACCTTAGGATAATAGAGGTTAATTAAAGCATAAAACCTGTATCTCATTAGTGAAAAGTCAATTTTGGCCTTTAAGCTTCATATGTTCAAATCTGTTAAGATTTTTTGAATCCAAATCCTCATTTTAGGTTTAGATATTGTTAAGCTTGCTTATTTTAGTCTCCAATTAGGTTAATACAACATATTCAGCAACATAGATCCATTAGAAATCCAGATTAGTCAACTTTTGTTCAAAACCTTAGAAAGTCAAATTTGCATACTTCAGAAATGGGACAGATTTCATGATCACTTGTAGGCTTCATTTTAGCTTAGAATTGTATGGGAGTTGTTGTTTTGTGTGCCTTGGTAGCTTGTTTTTCAACATCAAAAAGAAATTTGGGATTTGTAACTAATTTGGTGACTTTAATTTGATGTGGAAGTTGCTTGTCTGACTGTGTACCTCCCCTGCATCCAGTTTTGTGCAAATTTCTTTTGCCCATAAGAGGCTTGAATCTTAGTATAATTGCTTGATCTTTGTTGATTTGGAGAGCCCCCTAGGTGGTTTTTAAGAATATGCTTTTAGTTTTTCCTAGTGTGCTTATGTCAGTGCTTATTTTTGCCCCTTAAGTTGCTTCTTTGCAACCACTGCTGCTGCTACTTTCTTGTATATTGAGTGTGTTTGATCTAATTGAGGTCCTTAATCATAGTTGTTGCTATTGTTCTCCTTGTTATTACTAGTTGTAGTTATTGTTGTTCATTAGTTTGTTTGAGCTTTTGAGAATTCTTTGGCTTATTTTAGAGACTGCATGCTGGTTGTTCTTGTTGTCTGCTCTTGTTGTTTCTGTTGAGTTTTGCTTGATTGATCTTGCTTTGTTCTTGTTGAATGTTTGTTGTTTGGTAGCTTGTTGTTGTTCTGCTATTTCAAGCTTTAAGCTTGGTTAAGTTTATTTGGTTTAATGGTTTAATTAGGCAGACACAAAAGAAAAAGGAAACTAGAGTGTTGAAATTCATTTTGATTCCTAAATCTGTTTTGGAAATCAAGAAAGTGTTTAAGTTTTGTTAGTTTAATTCTATTTTCCAAAGAAAGTGAGTTTGTTTAAAAAGAAAACAGAAAAGAAATTGATATCAAAAATGTGTTTGAAAAAAAAAGTGCAAAAGGCAGGGTCGAACCCCTGACCTCTAGCCCCATAGCAGACACAACCACACCACAGTTAACCAAACGTGCCCTTGGGTCTTTTGCATCTTATGTTTCTTGTTTAATTCTTTTATAGAGTTTTTAGTGTAGTTTTGCTTATTAGATTATAACTGCTTATTTCTGCTTATTTAGACTACTTTTTCCTAAGTTTTTATTTTTATTAAATTTAGTTTAACTTAATTAAATTACCAGAAAAGTTTCAGATTTATTTAATTAGTTTTAATATTTATTTTGATTTAATTTAGTTTAAAAAGTAATTAATTCATAATAATTAGGATTTTTATTAAATAATTAATTTTCTTTTTTCAAAAATTTTCTTTTGTCATTTAGTGCGTAAGAAAATTATTTGTAGGCTCGTAGGACCTTTCGTGTTTAAATTTCACGTTTTATCTTGCGNTACCTTTTCCTAAGTTTTTATTTTTATTAAATTTAGTTTAACTTAATTAAATTACCAGAAAAGTTTCAGAATTATTAAATTAGCTTTAGTATTTATTTTACATTAATTAGACTTAATTAGTGAATTAACCATTATAATTAGGATTTTTATTAAATAATTAATTTTCTTTTTTTTCAAAAATTTTCTTTTGTCATTTAGTGCGTAAGAAAATTATTTGTAGGCTCGTAGGATCTTTCGTGTTTAAATTTCACGTTTGTGCTTGCGCGTTGACGTTTATTTAGAATAATCGTCACGTTACTTGTTTATATTGTGTTTTAGGATTCCCGATACCTAATTTTGCTTCCCGTAGTATTTTAGGATTTCCCTAGCTTGCCATTTGCCTTTTGTTTCCCTTAGGTTATTTTATTTTCTTCCTCGTTCATTAATTTTCCAATTTTGTTAATTTAACGTACCATAAATCCAAACAATCTTTCGCAACCAAACATACAAGTCTTTAATCTCGATCTATAACGTAGCTTTCCATTCACACCTCGTTGGGGTACGACTCGGGAAATCACTTCCCGGTCTCACAAATATCACATTGCACGAGTTTACGAGGTAATCTTTTTCCTAAAAGGTTTACTTGTATTTCTCTACGTCTAGTTGTCACTCACGATAACTTTGACTCCACTTTGTTGATATTTTTGTGTACTTGTTGTTTTGCACACTAAAACACAACGAATCACCAAACTTTAGGGACGATTTTTGCAATTTACTCTAACTATAAAATATGATTAATCATTATTGGATGCAGATCTTTTTATTTATTTATTTATTTATTTATTTATTTTTTGGAACGGCAGTAGATTAACAAGTAAAAATTACTATGGAAGGACAAAGTATTATACGAGTTAAAAAGCCACTTTATCTGGTTAATAGAGACCTTACGAAGTCTATTCGAGATCCAATGAAGGTGAGCTGCTTGATATCATTTATGATGAGACTTTGCCTTGGTCTTTTAGCCTTAAATGATGAGTCATTCTAAATCTGTAAATGATCCAAAGGGTGGATTGAACCATAACATAAAACACAGTTTTGAGAGAGGGAGTCAGACTTGTGCGTCTAGAAAAGCAACACATCGTTATGGTTGTGAGGGTGTATGTCCCGGATGTTCCACCAATTGAGAACATCACACCAAATAGCGACATTGCAATTATTCACGAGAATATATGTGATCTTCCATCTCAAGGTCATTGTCACACACCAGGCATCTTATTGAGTCTAAGTCAATCCTTTTAATATCCAAGTTAACCCTCATTGGAATTCTTTTTTTTCCCTTAATTTCCAAGAAGCAAGATTAACCTTCATGGGCACTAGTTTATTCCATCTAGTTTGAGCCGAATGAATCTAATGGGAAGATTCAATAATAAGAGACCTCTCACCTTTTACCGAAAAGACTCTATAGTTGTCTATCAAACAACACCGAACATTCTTGATCATTTGAGAGGGTGTTAAAGTTTGATAGTAGGCTTTGTACTTCTAGTTCAATCATATCAGCAGTCCTCAAGGCTCTACGCCACTCCCATTTGAGCTGAAGGCCTGGGGGACTAGGCAGCCGAAACTTATTTATAGTCAGATTAGGGCCAACCGATTTGACATATCCAATAGAGATGTTGGCAGGTGAGGTCGAGTGGAAGTAACAAAATTATGTAAGGAAGGATAGGCAGTAACTAATGGAACACCTAGCGTAGGGATATTGCCATAAACAGAAAGCGTGAGTCTGCAAGACAATTCTATAATTAATATATGGAAACCAAATATATATACGTATCTGTATGACCATAAAGTGTTGATCTTAACGATACAACCAAAACATAAAACAGCAAATCGATCAACCGTGTTAGGTATTCTGTTGTTATTTGTAAGTATTGTTATTTTTTCTGTGTTCTTTTGCATTATGGAAAGGAATAAAGTTAGGTAGGTAAACCTTCATCAGTTACGCGGGGCAACCGTGTTAGGTATTCTGTTGTTATTTGTAAGTATTGTTATTTTTTCTGTGTTCTTTTGCATTATGGAAAGGAATAAAGTTAGGTAGGTAAACCTTCATCAGTTACGCGGGGCAACCGTGTTAGGTATTCTGTTGTTATTTGTAAGTATTGTTATTTTTTCTGTGTTCTTTTGCATTATGGAAAGGAATAAAGTTAGGTAGGTAAACCTTCATCAGGTACGCGGGGCAACTGCATGTTGATAATAATGACAGTCGTAATACCATGAAGGAGCAAATATACGATATAGTTAATGATAAGAATGACGATTGTGTGATATGCCTGGATGATTTCGAAGAAAACGAGCCGATTGTTGTTATATCATGCCAACACTTGTTTCATGCCCATTGTATTACGAAGTGGTTCTCCGAAAATCAAAGTTGCCCTATTTGTCGATCAAAATCCATCTCTTTCTGAACTTGTTCGTGTAGTTTAGAATATTGGATACGGCATTGTAATTTTCTTGAGCAGAGTACACTAATTATATATTTTATATATTTATCAATAGATCGAGTTGATTATTTGGTTAGTTTTCATGTACTCATACGTTCCTTTTAAGAAACTAACTGCAACATCTTAAATACATCACGTACTCGCGCGTTGTAGCAACGGATACCTTATAATCAAAACTTTGACGAACAATATTATTCAATTAGATATGTTTCGTGATAACTAATAACTTTATGCATGGCGAGAATTTTATGGAATAACTTTATTGCCCACTATCTCATATAAATATGGTAAAGTACATGTACATCATGATGCAATGGCTATACGAAAACGGTAGTTAGTAGTATTATGAAGTTGTGACGATTGACAGTGAAAGATACATGCTAGTCGATAAATGTCGTGTAATATTTGTCATAATATTATATAATGCGTAAACATAGAGTGGTATACATTAGTTCGTGTAAATATATGATTAGTAAATCTATATATGACATTACTTAACAAAATATGAATCATGGTATTCAAAAGCAACACATTTTTTATATCTAATAAACCACCTGAGAATTTTAGTAGCTTGTCTGGTAAGTGTATTTTAGAAGAGTTTGTCTAACTTGTGCCCTAGAAGCACAAGTTAAGCATATAGAAAGGACAAGAGGGCCTACAGAAAAGGACATATGGATCCAAAGAAACTGTAATTTTTTGTGAATCCATGTGTCCTTTTATGTGGGTCCCGGTATCCTTTTAGCATGCTTAACTTGTACCCCTAAGGTATAAGTTAGAAAAATTCATTTTAGAATGAGGGGTATTTTAAGTCTACATTAATTATTGTGTTGTATAGATGTATTAGTGCATTAAATGATTGGATACGTTTAAAACTTGTATTTTTGAATGAAAAATATTTTAAGGCGAGCATTAATTATACGATTCATTCAGACCTGGGCAATGCCCCGGGCCGTATATGATGGTATTATATATTTAAATTGGTATTGTTCAGCACAAATTTTCGTCATTTTATATTTGGGACGTATATTTTGTCATTGTATATAAGTTGTCATGGTAGCATACATTTTGTAAACATGATACGTATTTAAGATAGTTTATTGACATGTAATCTTTTAAGATGTATTTTTTACGTAATATTTTTTGTCTATTTATTTTGGTATTGTTTTTTTATTGGAACTAACTAATATTAATTCATTGGGCTAAGTTATAACTATTTCTTATGATAGTGAACAATGCTCGTGCAATGCACATGTGCTGTATAGAAGTTTTCATAGATTTAAAATACGTGTGATGCACATGGCTTATATAGAAGTTTTCATAGCCTAATATTCGGCATTTATTTTCGTCGTTTTAAATTTAAGTTTTTATGGTGTCACACATTTGCTAAGCTTTATATGTTCTTAGAATACTTTATTGAGTTGCACATGGGCTGTATATAAGTTTTTATATCGTAATCTTCAGAACTTATTTTCGTCATTATATATCTAACCTGTGATGGTATTACATTTCTAAGCATGACACACATTTAAAATAGTTTATTAACATTAAAAGAGTATATGTGAAGAGATTTTTTTCAAGATGTTACATTGAAAAGAGTCTCTTCACATGTAATTTTTTAATATGTATAAGTTACATAAATTATTTTAAATATGAAGCGATAACATTAATGTTGAAGACCTTTTATATTCATCCACGTGCAATGCACACATATTTGGACTGCCTCAGGACCCATGCGATGCACACAGGTTGGATCTAATTGTTTTTTTTCGTAATGTTCGGGACTAATTTTCGGTTCATGTTTGAAACTCTCATTTTTTTGTGAAAGACGGACTTCGTTGTTCAAATAAATTACATTATTAAAAGCGAACTATAAAACAAATTTCCTTTTTAACAAAACTATAAAAACAAAAAACATTAAAGTGATTAGTATATTCAAGAGTATAAATTATAATTCGTATAATAAATTATAATCCGTATAGTAAAATATTGCATGTTTAATTTGTAACATACTATTAAAATGAATGCTCGCCATGACGTTGTTCTTGTTGTTGTCTTTGTCGTTGTTGTTCATTGGCATTTTACATGTTTTGTTCTTGATACAATTTTCGTGACTTGTCGATCTCTTTCTTTAATGTGAAGAGGTTTTTTTGCAAAATGTTATATTTAAATGAGGCTTTTTGTAACACCCCAAAATTCGGGTCTAGCGGAGCATACATGCATTGGGGTGCTACGAAATCGGTATCACAACACAAGGAACAAAGAATGGTTTTTATTTCATTTATTTAGAATAAAAGTTGTTATGTAAAGCATATAGTTTACATGGTATAAAGATAGTGTGGATATAAGCCCATAAAATAATTCAAGCAGTCCCAATTGTTCATCAGAGTCGCCTATGACCATGCCCCTTGCCAAGCGCCTTCAAATAGTGAGCTATTGCCTTAGACCTGAGAATACATGCTAAAGGTCAGCTTACGCTGGTGAGTTCATAGAGTTTAAGTTTAAAAACAATTGTGGACCTGAAGAGTTTAAGTGCCATGTGTGACTAGAGGCAGGTATAGACATCACAATCACAATCTCAATCTCAATCTCAATCACAATCAAGAGTTTATCATCTTAGGAAAGATGAATGGTCATAGTGAGCTAGTGGGCCTCTCAACGGTCACTAGCCAGGTCACAGCAAGGAACCACCCGTTACTGCCCCGGATCTAGGCCGCAACAGAGTCTATTCCAAACTAGGGTCAACATGCCCTAGCTCTAGGTCACCTCTACTTCAGTCTAACCTTATCTAGCCAACACATGTAGCAAAATAAAGTAGTAGCAGGTCCAAGAAAATGGTTTGAGCTAGGAAGCTCTCATATGTAAACCAGGTAAATACATAATGCATTCGAATATCCAAATCAAGTATATCGGTAAATCAATCAATCAATCAATCAATCGAATCTTAATCAATCAAATCTTAATCAAACCATTCACGTATTCAGATAAACAATCATTGAGTTTAGTTAAAAGAGCATGTATTCTCCCCCAAAAATAGTTATGAAAACTTGTTTAGAAGAGGGGGCTATGAACTCACCTTAGCCACATCAATGCAAAGATCACGACCGACACAACTTGGCATCTAGAGCTAATCACAACGATATCCAAAAGATGGGCACGACGACACCAAGTAGTACGAACACGAGGGTACATCCTAATACGCATACGTTTATCTCAAAATATAGCTCGTACAATAATAAAGTCTATAAAAGACGATGTGTCATAGTTTTCGTGGATTACTCAAATCATTACGTTATAAAAGTTTAGTATCAATGTTTCGTAAGAAAGCTTTATGTTTCATGTGGTGTAGTAAGAAGACATAGACTCAAGATGCAACTCACGCCAAATGAACAAGACATTGGCATGCAACTCAGGCCAAAGAGGAATAAACATCGACATACATGAAAAATGCTAATAACTCTTCAAACTAACCAAAGAAAATCTAGAAAATGACGACTACTAACTATTTAATATATAAAATAGGTCAATTGGTAAGTTTTGGTATTTACCCCATAATCCCAAATAGTTTAGAATAGTTCAACAAGTTTTATAAGAATGTTACAAGTTAATAATTCAAATATGAGAAGGTTTCAAGGATTAAATAAAACTATTCATTTTAAATTCTTTGTCGGGTTTTATAAAAATAATCTTAAAGAGGTTTAGAAATAACAATGTAAGTTTGGAAATAAAAATGTAAGTTTAGAAAAGTTTATAAGTTTCGGCATGACGCGTCCATTTATATAACTTTTCCAAGTCAATTTGACTTTAATAAAATCAATTCTCCAAAACAATATTTTCCGATAGTTTAATAGAAAACTATAAAGTGTATTCATTGATTATTAGACATTATTTACTTATTGTGTATTCGTTGCGAATCAAATATATTAAATTCGTTATGAGTCTAATATATTGTATTCGTTCCAAGTCCAATAAGTCCATATTGTCCAACGTCCAATATCAATAAATCCAATAATTGTCCAAAAATATCAATACAAGTCTAGTATTTATCCGATAATCCAAGTCAAAGTCCCAATTATCAAATCCGTTAAGTATTCATGTTAACCATATCCAAGTCACAATCCCAATTATAGTCCGAAACGTACCAATGTTCATAAACAAAAATTTAATGAATTAAATTAGTCCGATAAATAACCAAATTTATTACTCTACTAACTAATTTAAGTTATGACAACATAATTCTTTTACCTTCAACCAATATACTCTTTAGTTTCTTATGGATTTGTACTCAAAAGTCTAAAATAAACCAAACTATATATTTTACCAGTTAAATAAAGTTTTGACAAGTTATACACTTTTACTAGAATTCCATACTCACTCTAAATCATCATAAACAAATTATTTAACACATCTTTTATATTTTAAACCAACATACCCTTTCTTATTTATTGTGGGCTTGCACTCCTTATTTAAAACCAAATGCACCTTACGTGACTGAAATGAACGCACGCTAAGTTATTTGTTTTCACATAATCCTAGCACCGCTTATGACCATTCTTGTTTGTCCGGAACCAGGAGGTAAGCTCTCGACACTCTCGACAACTAATTATAACCCAAACATCGAACTCGAGTCACAAATGGTTCCTATCCGACTGAAAAATAACAAACTCTGTTAGGAATACGTTTTTATTTAAGAAGACTCGATCACCCCGAGTATCTATTTAGCATCCATGTAGCTCGTAGAATTAATAGTAGCTATAATAGTAGTTAGCACGTAGATTAGTATTAGTTAGTATTTGTGGAGTCGGGTCGGGTCTTTACCCACTGTCAGCCCGATCCACAGCCTAATAGAGGCAACAAGTATGTAAGTATAAATAGCCCTCTCCATCCTTGGAGAGGGTTGGACCTTCTCATAATCTTTTTTTTTTGGTTTTCTCTCAAGGTTCCCAACTTTCTCTCTCTAACTTCTCTCTCTAACTTTCTTCTTTCTTTCTTTTCTATTCGATCCATACCACAAGTTTGATACATATTATATGTTATTTAGTAGCCTACAATTGGTATCAAGAGCCAAGGTTTCATCTTAGGGATTGGGTATTCTCGAATTTTAGTTTGGTGTTTTGTGTTTTTATATGGGTCAAATATGTATCCTTATGGAACATTTATTCGAGCTTTGTTTGTGGTTAAGGTTGTTAGACACTTGTACTTTCATGCTTAGGTTCACTACAATAGCTTAGTTTGGTCGTTGGATTAAGCATTTCATCAAATTCGAGGCCGGTTTTGACTGATTTCGTGGGCTTTGATGGCTGTTCTTGATAGTGGTTTATTAGTTTCTTGGTAGAGGATAGTTCAAGTTAGGATATTCTTATTAGAGGTTACCTCAAGTTGGTGACTTTTAAGTGTACAATTTCCAGCTTGTTCTTTTTGTCGGGTTGCTTAAAGTGATAATAAGTTAAACTGACTGAAAGTGACCCTTGTACTCTTGCTCAGCGGTTTTTACATTCCAGAGGTTAGCTCAAAATATTTCAGCGGTTTCAATATTTCAGCGGTTCCCATATCCAGCGGTTATCTCTCAATTCAGCGGTTATCGTGTAGCGGTTAAGTCTGATTTTAGTTTTCCACAAACCCAGCGGCTATCTTTTGGTCAGTTCTAAATGGCGGTTAGCTCATATGGTAGCGTTTAACTTTCTGTTCCAGCGCATATCTTTCTAATTGTTCTCTACCCAAACCAAACGCTGCCCAAATTTCATAAACAATAGCGACTCTGTCCTAATCCGAACAAGAACCAAACGGGGTTTCAATCAATCCTTTCATTCAGTTTTAAAAGAAAAACGAAAACAAGTTAAATGAAAAAGTACCAAGATCTCAGTTTTGTTTTCATGATAACTTCAGATCCTCAAAAATCATAACACGAAATGACATTAACATCATCGATCTATTAAAGCTCAAATTCTTTTTATCCGAAACTAAAAAAAACAAGAAAAGATAACAACTTCATAGGATCTCAGCTCGTGTTCACGTTACCACAATTGTTTTTGTGACTCCAACGTGTGAACAATGAAAACATCATAGAACCGTGGAAAGCAAGGCTTCTTTGGTATATCCGACTGTTTTAAAAGAAGTAACCTTAACAAACCTGTTAGATTACTTCTTCAAGTCGTTGGTAGAGTAAGAAAACGACATACACAACAAACAAAGAAAGACCTTTAATTACCTTCGATATTTTATGAGATCTTAAAGCCATTGTTGCTTTGTGTTGAGGTTTTGCTCGAGCAGAAAAGAAGTACAAGGAACATGGGACGATATTTTGGTTGTTGGAGTTGAGAGGATTTCTTTGTGACTGTGTATTTCTCTCTAAAGATTAGGGTTGTGTGGGATTAGTGGGTCTTATATAGCAGTAATTAGGTTAGTAGTTGTGTGGGCTGGAAGAACATTGGGCTTATCTTTATTGTAATAATATCTTCGGGCTGCCAATATTTGTTTGTTTAATCTTTGGATTTGGGCCATGTAAACTAAACATATTGATTGAAGTTGTGTTTTGACGGGTACAAGTTTGTGCTAAGTGGGCGTTTGAGTATAGTATACTGGTCTCGTGGCTTGCTAAACTACAAGGGACGAAATTTTTGTTAACCTCAAATCATCAAACATATTTTTGGTTACCCTTGATTTTAAGTGATAAGTTTTGCTAACACTGTTTATCACTATTATTGAGTGAGCTTTGAATCCGAGAGTGAGAATAATTTATGTTGGATTGAGTTATTTTCGGGCTTATTGGATATCTACAGGGTTTGTTCGGATTTCAATCATACAACCAACACGTTCAACAAACAAGCTCTAATCATTGTACCGATCCAACGGTTCTCACAACACGTTCAACTTAATTCTTCAGTGTTTCACGGTTTCCTCTTTATTTTGTAAAATCCCGCGAAAGAAGCTATTTCTCGGTTTAAATCATAGAAGTGTAAAATCCCGTGCACGCTCACATCATGTCGAATTCTTCAGACTCAGTCATATCTGAGTATCTCAAACTGTATGACGTGATCGATGAACATATGATTTCGAACCCTGTACAACAAATGAATGTGTTGGAGGCTGATAACACTGAAATGGAATCTTCGCACTCGAATTCTCAAGATAAAGAGGTTCAACAGCCACTTAAATTGCTCGATAAGGCAAAGGATTGCTGTATAGAATGTTTTCGACAACTTCATTCACACCTCTTGGTACTTTTAGAGGGAAATGGATTCAAGATGGGATTCGAACGTGCATTTGCAACACTCTTTGGGCAAGATGTTCAGACTTTCACAGACACAATGATTCTTAACTTAGATCAGCTACAACAACAACTTGACGAAGAAGAATCTTCCAAAATTGGATCCATGGCTGCCCTTTGTGTGATCAATGAACAACTTCAAGTGTTCATCAATTCAAAATTCACCATGGATTATGACTACGATAGTCAGATGACATTAAAGTGCTTTGCTGAACACACGGGAATAGAGGTTGACACGTTCAGAGATACATTACTCAGTCTCATGGGTAATGTTAAGAAGTTCATTGAGGAAAGAGCACAACACAAACTTATGTATGACGACAAGGTGAAGGCATCTCTGGTACAATCATGTGATGGTAGTGGGATTCGGGTAAAGCATCGGATGTTGGGTCAGTTGTCACGATATGCAATGGATCAGAGACTGATAAGCTTGACACTACCAGCAGTTCAGTGAATCTTGTTACCCATGGCATGAATGCAGATTTCAGACCGGTAAAAGAACAAGTATCATGTGCTGAGGTACCCTTAACTGATCAACATACGTTCCTGCTAATGAACGACAGCATACTGTTCAAGTTAAACCCAATTATGACACATATTTGTTGGAAAAGACTGATAGCAATACCACTCCTGATTCAACAAATATGAATCGTAAAGGGGGAGAAAGTGATCAGGATGCTGAACGTGATGATGAGTCAAGTTCTTTGTTTACGGCTAAAGCTTTTAAATCAAGTGATATGGTTGATAAAGAAGTTTTTAATGAACTTTCAAATAGATTTTTACAACTTGAAAAACATTGTATTTCTCTTGAAATCGCAATGCAACAAAAGGAAGAAAGTTTTCAAACTAACCAACCACGTAAAAATACGGAACTTCCTGATTTCCGTGAATTCTTTATGATTAATGATTTGAAAGCTCAGCTAGAAACCAAAAAATTGGCAATCAACAACCTGAAAAAACGTATTACTGAGATGTGTGATATGTGCAATGAAGTTAAGGCTAAACATGACAGTGATGTTATTGCAACTAGAAACTTTGAGCAAAAAGTGGTTGAATTACTTTTGGAAAATGAGTCTTTGAAAAAGCACTGCAAAAATCTTAATGAGTCAATCAAAGAAACGAGAACTAAGACGATAGAACAAACAACCTCTTTGATTGCTAAAAATGATGAATTTTAAGCTCAACTTCTAGAAAAGGGGTTCACAATAACAGCATTAAAGAACGAGCTAAGAAAAGCAACAGGGAATAGTGTGAACACTAAGTTTGCAAAACCATCAATCTTGGGGAAACCGGTTTTACCATCAAATAGAAACCAATCAGTTGTTAGACAACCGACTACATTTAGATCTGAACGCCCAAAACTTTCAAAAACACGGTTTGCCTCTCAAGTTGATGCGGAACAAGTTTTTGTCAAAACCAGTCACTCCACATTATTTGCCTAAGATTATTGCTTCTAGTTCTGCAAAACCTCAACATGTAGCTACTCCTGTTCCCAGCTCCTCTAGGATTTGTTCGAAAACAGAGTCAAAGCCACGCGTTAAGATTCAAAATTCTTATAATATAAATGACTTGGATAAGAACAATGATCTAGAAAAGGCTAGGAAAAGGGCACTACTTCATAAGGATGGTATCTTTTTTCACAACCTCATAGGATGCCTCCTAGTTTACTGAGGAACATTGCTAAGGCTCAACCTGCGAAGTCTAGGATTTTTAGTAAGTCATCCACAACGCATAAGAAGCAAAACAAACCTAAAACTTCTCCTAGGTGGATACCAAGTGGTAAATCTTTTGTGACTAGGTATAAAAATAAGTCTTCCACTATGCATAAAAAACTTAACAGTCCTAGACCTTGCCATAAGTGGATACCGACTGGTAGAATTTTTAAGAATGTTGGACTTAAGTGGATACCTACCGGAAAGCTACTTACCGATGGCAATGCCATGGTTGACCGTGAAACCCCTAAGGGTTTGGATACTAATGTCACTAACCCAGATATATGCAATAAAGTTTGTACTGTTAGTGCAGGTAGTCCATACTCTGTTGCAGGTACATCAGACAGTCAATACAAGAGAAGAATCAAAATCTGGATGCCTAAAGCATGCATATCTCCGGCTTCTGAAGGTCTGGAAAGTCAATGTTGATGTATGCATGCCTAATGACGTCTGTTCACTTCAGTTCAGGCCTCGCTCTTCATCATTATGACGTTCGAACACCGCAGTTCAAGCCTCGTTCCTTAGTGTCATCATTATGGTGTCTGCTGACAACACTTCAGGCCCCGTTCATCAAAGGAAAGAAAGGTGTACGATTCAGTGCGCCTTATCTTCAGAAGAAGAGAAATCTTCTTGGTTTTGACCATTCTCAACTACATGCTTCATGCTTTCTCCATGTTCGTTCATTCATCAAGTGGATCTTCTCATCTTTCATCGAATTTGTAGAATTTGTATTCACTTGCTCATTCAGAAATTGCAAACGTGTTGATTGATGTTGAAGAATGGTTATACGACTCTCCTCCAACACCTAATGTTCTACTTACTAAGGATGACTGGGATTTATGTTTGATGAATACTTCCAAGCCTCTACGAATGTTGATCATCTAGTTCCTGAAGCTCTTGTTCCGGTTCCTATTGACTCAACTGGCTCACCTTCGTCAATCTCCATTGATCAAGATGAACCATCTTGAAGTATTTCTCAGACTACTCACGAAACCTAATCTCCAGTTATTCCTCAAGGTGTTGATGATGACTATCATGATAATGAAGCTGCACATGAATAATGATCCGTCTTCTGGTATTCCTTTCCTAAAACTGGACTCTGAAGAATCCCCTTCTCCACGGATTATTGTTCCTTCTAATGTGCACTCTGTAAATCAACCACAAGAATATAAAGGAAAATGTCGGCTAAGAATTTGGAAATAGAATGTCAAGTGATAACAGAGTTTATTTGGTATTATTTATTTGAAAGAGAAGTAAAATTTCACGGGTGAGTGTACTTAGTATCTTCATGATCCTTGTTCGAGCTCTTAACTCTTGCAATGACGAAGACTTGGATATCTAGTTATTTGGGTAATTCTTCACTTATGTTACCACAAAATAACTATCACTCTAAGGAGTGTCACAACTCACACTAAGTTGTCGGTAATCAAGAGGTGATGTACGTCTTATACTTGATGGTTGGCTGGTTGAAGAGTATAGAGTACTTAGGGATTCGATGCTGCATGAACTCTCTACACCGCTCTTTGTCATACATTAGTGCAAGCTTAAGTCACAAGAATGGGGAATTCTACTTCATTTTCAAGTTGGGTGTATCGGGTTTACGTCACAAAGTGGTCATAGCAATAGCCGATTTTTTATAAGGGTTTTTAAGATAGTCATTAGAGAGTTTTTGAAGCAATTGATTCTCACCAGAAACATTTAAGTCCAATATTGTTCTTCTCTCATGATTTCAAGTACAATGTGATGTTGATTCTGAGGTATCAAAACCAGCAAGGGGGAAAGGAGACATACATCTGAATGCATAAAGAGTACACGTGATGAACTTAATACTTCGTCTTAATTGAAGTTATGCCGGGAAGACAAATATCATAACCGCAGAGACAATCAGTGTCTTAACTCATGGCGTTCGGTGTACTATTCCAACTACATGGGGGAAGTGGTCTTTCGATACTTGTGGTATGTATTACTTCAGCTTTCAGTGGGAAGAAATATGAGAAGGACATTTGGAGTGTGAGATGATATTGCTTATCGACATCTTGATTCGAGCTGTTCTGATTTAAGTTAAAGTGCTTCTGGTTAATGCTTCATGTACACATTGCTATGCTGACTCCGATGAGTTTGCAACCATCATGGGAGATATATGGGTACATCAAGGACGCACAACAGGTTCACGTGATCGGTCTTAATCATCTATTCCGGTGTTTATAACCGCATAGATGATCAGTGCTTCAACCTGTTACTTTGGTGTCATCGTTTCGACTCTTGTTTGGCATCATCGTTTCGACTTTTGTTGGGAACATGGGTACACTATGGGCTTATGTATTATGTGAAAGATAACTGGAATGCATTTAGTGAAATGAAGATGTTGATCGATTAATCCCCTAAATAGACAACTACTCAAAACCGCAGAGTAATGTGTACATCTGTGACTCACAAAAAGGTCATGTGATCGGGCTTAATCATTTATTCCGGATTGATAACCGCGGAGATGATCCTTGTGTTATCTTGTTACTTCAGAATTATCGTTGTTCTTCGGGTTTTTCGAGCTTCATACAATGAGACTTTTTGCATCACTTTTACTTCATAGAGAAGTGGTCTCATGAAGATGAATGTCTGTTTGGGGGAAGCTACCAAAGCTTCACATTGAGGTGGCTAAAATTCGACGATTTGGTGGTGCCTAGTGATTAACTCAGCCGTGAGATTCTATGTCTAACTCGCGTATTACATCTTTCGGTTTCTTTTGTTGACTTTAGTAAAATCCCGGGAGAGAATCGATTTCTCGGTTTAAGTCACAAGAGCTGTAAAATCCCGTTGAAGATTTTATCATGGCAACTACGGCTTCACACGATCATTCAGGAGCCTCGAAAGCTTTGGTGGGGATCGCTCTCGGCTCAAGAATTCTGTGAAATTGTTTATTAGGATAGTGAGATTTGGGAACAACCATTTTGGGGCAATTATGGGTTATGGAGATTATGTCTGTGGTGACAGTGCAACTTTTCATGGTTTGCTACGTGGAAGGATTTGGTCACAAGGTGTTCTCTGTTAATCAATTTTGTGATTCCAATCTCGAAGCTGCTTTCAGAAAAACACACTTGCTTTGTTATAGAACTGGATGGTGTTGTTCTTCTTAAAGGCAGTTGTGGCACTGACTTGCGCTCCATCACAATTTAAAGACATGATGCGGTTCTCTCCTATTTGCATGCTATCTAAGGCCTCAAAGAACAAATCGTGGCAATGGAACCGACATTTATAACACCGTACTAAAAGAATCATCATTATTCGGCTTGTCAACTGGGCAAAAGCAAGAAGCATACCAACAAACCCAAAACTGTCAACACCATCAGGGAAGTTCTTCACACCCGTCACATTATGAAAACCTTTCACGGGACATTCGATGAGCTGACCAAGCATATGGCTCCTGTACACATCAGTGCAGGACCCGCGTCTAAACTTTTGTCTACTGAACCAATCAGTTCAGGTCTTGTACAGTATCCCACTCCTGCATGTACCTTATGTACCACCTACCGATAAGGATTTGGAGATCTTGGCTAATCAAATGGTTGATGAATACTTTGAGCCGCCAATTGGTGATACACCGGTACCACCAGCCATCGCAGCTCATGTTCCAAACGATCCAAAATGGTTCATCTTGTCCTGTTTCAATAGCTCAAGACGCTCCATCAGCAAGGCATTCATCAACATCATCATAATTTCAATCTTCTTCCGCACATCAAGGCACTGCAGTCGATGATTCTTTTGAAGTAAATCCATCTGCTCCACCTGATGATGCTTCGTTCAAAAACACATTTACTCCTGAATCTTCATCTAAGGCATCTTCTTCAGGAGATCTTAACACTAGTATATCAGTTTCCTACCCACAACCACATGATCTTCACTGATAATGGGAATCCTTCTCAACCGGTGTCCACACGAAGGCATCTTGACACACATGCCTAGTGGTGCTTTTATGATTCCTTACTATCCAAAGTCGAGCCTAAAGATTTCAAGACGACTGTTGGTTTAATGCAATACAAGAAGAAGAAAGTCATGAATTCTATCGACTTTAAGTATGGGAATTGGCACCACCTCCAGACTGTGCAATGATTATAGCTCTTAGAGGGATCTTTAAAGTGAAATCTGATGAGCACGGTGACATTCTGAATTTAAAGCAAGAGTTGTTGCTAAGGGTTAGCATCGACAGAACTGGACGGCCTATCAAATGGGTGTGAAAATTGAATTTCTCAATGGAACGCTGCATGAAGCTGTTTATGTCAGTCAACCTAAAGGATGTGTGGATCGTGATCGCCCTACCCTTGTCTACTGTCTGCTAAAGGGCTCTTTATGGCCTAAAGTAGGCGCCTAGGGGCATGGTACAATATACTGTCACAGGTTCTCCTGGCAAATGGATTCTCCAGTGGTGGGGTGGAACTTCACTTCGTGATGACGGAGTCTCAGCTGGCAGATTTCTTCACTAAGGCACTCCCTGGAGAATGGTTTCCGATTTAGTCTCCAGCGTCTTGGAATGAAGAGTCACATGCCAGTATCACTCAAAATTCTTCGGGAAGAGAATGAGGAGTAATGGATTCGCTTCAAATATCCTTGTACATATATTTTAAAACCAAAAAGAAAATACAAAAATATAAAACCTATAAAAACCATAAAAATCAGAAAAATTGAAAAATACCAAAAATAGTTTTTCAAGGCATGTCTTCTGGCATCGATAACATTTACGAACCTAGAAATGTCATTCAATAATGATATGGATCTTTAAATGAAGTTTGAACAGAAGTTCAAAATGTTTTAAAAACATGCCTAAAATATGGCTTGCAGTCATTTCAGGCTGTAAGCCGTGCTTAAAAAATATGGCTTGTTATTACTTCAGATAGCAACCCGCTCTTATCTATGGGGAAAACACGTCGCCAAAAAGACGGTTGTTCCCCTCACCGGGTGAAGTTAACTCGGGCATGGATTACTTTATATCCATGTTGCTTCGATTTGTTGTACGCTTCAGTGCATCATTTCTAGTAAAAGAAGAGAAGTCTTCATTCATCCCAAAATCTCTCTCTTTTACAATTCTTCAAGAGAGTTTTTGTGGTTTGCAAGGTGGCTATTGGACTTAAATTTTCACAAATACCTTGTTGCTCAACTTAATGACCACAACACGTTAAATTGAAAACGGGTCATTAATTGAGGGGGAGCGTATTTGCTCAAAATTTCTGCACCTTTAAAAACTTTGTGCACCAGCAGCAGTGAAAAAGTGTCTCAAAATCAGTAAATGTTAAAACTTTTATCACATTTTCTCCCAATTTTCTTCTAAAATCATTTAAATCAATTGGGATCACAAAATCTCAAAAGATTTGAAATTTTTTGATCGGGGGAGAGAATGTGATTTAAATATGAAATCTGATTTTCAATGTGAAGTTTTTGGACTCAAAGTTTAGCTTTCCCGTATGTGCTAAAAATTTTGAAGTTTTTGAATTTTAAGCAAAGCACATATTGAGGGGGAGCAAGTGTATAAATGGTGAATAAATGATCTCAAATGTTCGCTTTCCCGTATGTGCCAAAGTTTAAAAAAAAACTTTCAAATTGAATCAATCAATATGCACATATTGAGGGGGAGCAAGTGGCTAAGAGTCTTTCGCGTGTTTTTACAATAACAAGTAGAAACCGTGAATTGATTATGACTCAGATTTGACTCATGAATTGACGAAACATGAAATGTCGTGAATCGAAAATGACTAGTCCTGGCCGGGTAATAATTTCAAGCTGGTTTAACCAGTGATGTAAGCGTGTCTCGAAGAGGACTGGTCTAAGTAGAAAGTACCGTTTCGAGAAACTCTTCCTAGATGTATACTTTGACGGGTCTAACTTCCTTTTTAAGGAATGTTAACAACTTCAAGTTAGTTATTAGGGCTAGTTATCACCTAAAAGCTGATAATGGATCCCTTTAACTAAGCAACGTAAATGTGTCCCTAGGGTATATGTCAATTGAGAGCAGATCAATTCAAATAATTGCAACTCACCCCGACATGTGTAAATTTCTATCTTAAACCTATGAGCACATGTTAAGGGGGAGCATTTGAAAAATGATAAAACTCTCAAAGTGTTAACAAAATGTGTTTCTTTATCATAAACACTTTGAGAGAATTTTCAATGATTTGGTTATATGGCGATTGTGGAAAGATACCAAAAGACCGACCAATTTACTTTAATGCATGGAGTTATAAGGATCGTAAGGCTAGGTATTTGTTCCCATGATCCACCAGAACCGGAGGGATCTTCCCAGGGACAATCCAATAGATAGATTAGAAGTCCTTAGGAATGATTGAAAAAAAAAGAAAAAAGAAAAGTGAGAAAGGGAAGACTGCCGACTGAGATTGAGCTAGGACTGGACCAAACCCAACAAGATTCTAGTAATGAAATCTCGGTAAGCACTGAAGGGGTTGAAGAAATAAAAAGAAATGAAATGTGAAAGGGTGAAAAGAAATAGCCCTCCAATTATTCAACCTTAGGGCAGAAACCGGGTTCAATTCATATGCTACTGATTGTTACTAAGGTAACATCGGTATTGAAGACAAGACATCATGGACCTAGTGACGCACTGCACTAAACCTTCCAGCCACTCAAGTTTTCTTAAAATAGCTTGTTTCATTCTCACGGGGAACCGGTGTAATCTATCGACTTGTCTCTTAGAGCTAGTTGATATTGAAACAGGAGACCCCTCCCTAGTCTCCGCATAGGATAACCAATGTGCACTTATCGAGTCTAGAGCCACGAGATGCATCAAAAGATCTCATAGGAACACTTGATACTTCTACACTGGTTGTTCAACATTAAGGACACCAGTTGTAATATTTTGAGTCCTACGCAGATCTTAGCAATCTGCCAAGAACACTTATGAGGGAATATACATAAGTATTTCCCAGTGATTGAGTGGGAACTTCTGCCAGTGTCAACATCAAACAGCCCTGATAGCAGGTCACTTCGGTAATCTCTCGTGGATTATGCTTAGTGTTCACGGTGGTGTTCCAAATGGTCTACAGTCGTGGGGTGATCTCCAGCGACTCACCTAATCGTTGGTGTACTTCGGTATGTTAGTGAAAGCCCTTTCGGGGGCATCCGATTAGGAACGGCCTTAGTAAGGATTAGAGAAAGTCTTCACACTATGCTGTTGACGATCTCAAAGTACAAACTTGTAAGTGCTGGTATGTTTATTACTAACCAAGTTTTGTGCAGCTCAACATACCAAACTTATCATTTTCACCACCATCACTCCAGTTCCACATGCTCATACCAACCACTAAAAGGAGCTTTCAGACCAATTCAACCATGGAGATTCACTCAGCAAAGTGGTTATGAGCATGTTGGAAAGGCGTATTCCCACCAGAGACAAAGAAGTTGATGGTTGCTGCTGATTGCTGAAAAGATGCCGATTCATCATCTCATGCTCACACTTCAACATCGAATCTAAAGAAATCATGATCATGGAATGGGCTTCAACTATGCTTCCACAACTCTTATGCAGAAGATCATAATCCAGAAAAGTGTGAGCATGACAACACTAAGACAATCACAACATCACAAAGAGACACTTCCACTCAAAAGATGACTTGAAGCTATTTAATTTGGATGATGAACACGAAGAAATGCCAAAGATCATCCTACACATCAAGCAAGTCATCTTGAGTCCGCCGCTGAAAGTACAAAGTGCATTTCAATGAAGAATCAAAAGGCTACGAGCTACAAAGACAACGACAAAGATCTAGATGCTGGACTTCAAAGTTTAACATATGTATTTCCAGGGTGACCTCCCTTAGGGGGAGATTGTTAGGAATACGTTTTTATTTAAGAAGACTCGGTCACCCCAAGTATCTATTTAGCATCCATGTAGCTCGTAGAATTAATAGTAGTTATAATAGTAGTTAGTACGTAGATTAGTATTAGTTAGTATTTGTGGAGTCGGGTCGGGTCTTTACCCACTGTCAGCCCGATCCACAGCCTAATAGAGGCAACAAGTATGTAAGTATAAATAGCCCTCTCCATCCTTGGAGAGGGTTAGACCTTCTCATAATCTATTTTTTTTTTGGTTTTCTCTCAAGGTTCCCAACATTCTCTCTCTAACTTCTCTCTCTAACTTTGTTCTTTCTTACTTTTGTATTCGATCCATACCACAAGTTTGATATGTGTTATATGTTATTTAGTAGCCTACAAACTCCCTATGAGGGTCCTTTCTAGGCCGAGACACACAACAAATGTACCACCCTTGTGGTCGTGTTAGATAATCAACCAACCAACAATACAACCATAATCTGTACACCCTTGGGTTTTTTCCGTGAAACCGAGACCCATACAAACACTCTCGCACACAAATGCAATGCAAAACATGAGCACAAGCTGAAAGCAGAATAAGACAACAACGACAGCAACTCAGATCATTACTAACCTCAACAACCAGAAAAATCATTCAAACAAACACCATTTATTTCCTTACCACACGAAACAAATCAGAAACATGTTTTAATCCGGGTATATATATAACCAAACGACCTTTAATTCATTTTCAGTATCCTCAAAAGTTCAGTAGCTTGTTTATACAAATATAGATCCACAAAACTCATTAACTTGTTTTATCAAATTTGTTCCACGAAAACTCAACACAAATTATAAAAACTCGGTAATAACAAGAATAATAAGGAGGTTTAGATCGGGACGAGCTTACCACAAACAACAATGATAAAAAGAAAAGAAAGAGCGACACGGGATGAGAAGATGGTGGTTGTATCGGTTGTTCACGGCGGCGCTGTGATGGTAGCTTGAAAGAAGTGGCGGCTTGGTCAAGAAACACAACCAATACATCTTTAAAACAACGTCCATGTGATAAACTCTTCCAGAAACATATTAAGAATGATGAGAAGTGATGATTTGATACAGAGATTCGAGTGAAAAAGGTGTTAAGGTGGGATATACGGCGTGTGCAATAGCTCGAAAGGACGAGGAGAAGATTTGGTGAATGATGGTGGTGGCAGTGAGACACCACTCGCGGTGGTTGTGGTGTTTTAGCCGGATTTTGTCACCGGAAAAGGGAGAGGTGGAGTAGCTTGGGTGTGTCGGCTGGAAAAGGAGAGAGAGAGAGAGAGAGATAAAACCCTAAAATAAATTATAAGTGTTTTACTTCCCTTTTTATACTCCAACTAAAGTTAAGAAAATGCAATTTACAACTTGTAAGATTTACCAAAGACGAGGGGTAATTGTGAAATATTACCACAGGGACCAGAAGTGAGATTTCTGAAATCGCTTATGAAATGAAGCTCGGGGCTCATTTAAACTAGTAAACGGAAGATTCATGATACGGGGATAACACCAATGCGCTCAAAATAATATTTCCGATAAAAATGAATATAAATACGTCTAGTTTCTCCAAAAATCATCCGAACTCAAAAATAAATGATCTTTTCTCCGAATAAAACTTGAAAGGAATTTTACGGGTTGTCACAGCCTCACCTCCTTAAAAAGAATCGTGTCCTCACGATTCATTCCAAGTCACCTGATGGTATGTGCTTATTCACATACCTTTTATTCACCATTTTCAGGCTCTATAAGACCAAAAACTAACGTTAAACGCCAAAGATATCGTGTTTTTGTGTTTGTGATCGTGCAGGGAAGGATATTGCATAAATGGCACAAAGATCAACCAAAAAGCCCTAAAACGAGCACGAGGTGTGGAAAAGTGTCAAGAAGCCGAGTCAATGACGATATCTACTTAAGAAAAGCCCAAGACGACAAAGTTATTTCTTAAAAGCTCAAGAAGATGATTGTTTGCACATCTTTGAAGACCTTTGAAATACACGTCTACTCAAATCCTCAACGTTACAAGACTTCTACCTTTAGTATTTAGTTTATTAGTAACGTTTGTAATGAAGTTCTAGTGTTATTTTCATGAATTGTAAAGGTTCAAGGGCTAAACATGCAACATTGCCAAACATGTGCAAGCTCTTGACCTATAAATAGAATCTTAAGCCTCATTGTGAAGGTGGGTTAGTTTTTAGGTTAGATTTAGGAGTAGTGTAGAATTTATTTTTGTTAATGAAGTTTTATTAAGCTTTTATAAATTTTCTCTCTCTACTCTCTCTCTAGATTTCTTTTCAATCTTTACATGTTTTGAGTTAATTCTTGTTATTGTCTTCATGTACTTAATCATTAAAAGAGCTTTTATAATACTTCTTGTCACCTTTGCATGTGTTCCATTCAAAAAAGAAAAAAAAATGGTTTAGGGCTTGGTTTGTGTCGTTGGCTTATATAAGCTTATTTAGCTTCTTTTAAACTTGTTCTTCGTCAAACTTTTGTTAGAATTTAGTTGTTTTAATCTTTGGTCTCACGTAATAAAGTTCCCAAAACATTTTTCTTAAAAATTGCGAGTATGAAATTAGGTTTTTGCGAGTATGGATGGATTTTATTGCGAGTATGGGGTTATTTTTACTTTTTGCGAGTATGAGAAACTAGTTAGCGAGTATGGTTTAGTTATTTTTGGGAGTAGGATCCATGTTCTTGCCAGTATGAAAATTTCTGCGAGTATGGTTTTACATAGTTGCGAGTATGGAAGCAAGATTTCTACAAGTATGTTTCCACTTTGGTCTTTTGCAAGTATGGTGTTTATGTTGCGAGTAAGGGTTCAAAAGAAATAGCGAGTATGTCTTCTGTAGTAGCGAGTATGAGTCCAAGATTTGCTAGCATGGTTCATTTCTTTCATTGCGAGTTTCATTTGAGTCTTTTTCTTTTATACGCCGAGCTAGGCTTTTCTTTACCTCATCGTTTCATCGAGTGAGGCTTTTATTTTTCTTTAATCTAAACGTTTGCTGTCGAATTTTCTTTAAAATCTTTTTAGTAACGTTCTCTTATTTGAGTCTTATGTCTTTTCATTCCTAGTTTTAAACTTTAATTACGTTTAATATTTACAAGTCCTTAAATTACTTTATCGCTTTACGTTCTTAAACATGAGTCGTGAGTAGTTTTAAACGTGTTTGCTTAGTGGCTCGGGTTTGTGAGTTAAGTACGAGTATTAAATGTTTGTGATTAATAATCGTTAAGATTATTTAGACGTGTGATTTAATTATTCAAGAGCAAAAACTTTAGAACGATTAATTCACTTGTCTAGAGTTATCCTCCCTTCAAAAGACTAATTGACAACTAATCTCGAGAAAGGAAAATAACTCGTCACAAACCTTTAGCTTACACTTAATAAACTTATTCGTGTCGCTTCGCAAACATATTGTCTTTTAAATTCATTTACCGCTTTCATTTTTTTTATCGCACTTTTATTACCGCTTTCTTTAGTCTCTTTATTACATGTTTCTTTATTTGTTTACTTTATTTTGTGTCGCTTTATCGCTTTACTTTACTTTAACCACATTTTAAATTTTCGTTGTAGTATAATCAAACAAAATCTTCTTTTAAAACCTATTCACTTCACATATCTCACGATCTTGAGTGACGAGATCAATTCAACCCTCGTTGGGACTACGATCCGTGGTTTGAGCTTGCACTTTGCTCCTACGATAAGATCACCTGACAAGGTCTGAAAGAATGAACATATACGCACGAGGATTCGCCTTCACGTCTCCTACGTGAGTTTAGGATCTTTTAGCAAGTTTCGACGAGCTTTTTCGATAGCGATGCGACTTTACGAAAGTCATCTAATTCCAAGGTTCTAATAGGTAAACAAGGATCGAACGTTATAAGATCCGAATTTCTCTAAAAGGAATAACAACTGCCTAATTGGCAAGTCGTTTCTTCGAAGTTCATATGTGAAATGTTGGGAAGGCAACGGAGTTCCGATGGTAGCTTAAGTCGGTGAGCTACCAATCTGACTTTAACAACGATCTGAAAGGATCGATACGACAAGGATTCATGATTTCGATAAGTCTCTCAACAAGGTTTAAATAGTCATCAATTTGGATCTTTCCCGAGGGAAAACAATTGTTTCATCAGCAAATCATCACTTAAATTGTAGACACGAGAACGTCGTGAATGCTGCTAAGTTCTGATGGTAGCTTGAGTCGGTGAGCTACCGGTCTAACTCTAGCAAGAATTTGAAAAGATTAATAAGGCGAGGATTAGGCTTTTCACGTTTACTAAACGTTTCATGCATTTTCATGGTGAATCTCTAAGCTTAATCTAGGCTTTATCCGAGGATTTAAGAGGTTTACATCATCAGGGTTTCTAACGATTCACGAGCAGCTTACCTCTCCATTTCGACTTCGGACGATCTCCTTGGTAGTTTCGTGAATAGGTTCAGGGTCAAGAAGTTGGGTATCCCCATCTTTATCCAACAAGTCGGCGATTGGAACTTGCGACCATAGAGGGTCTTTTGCTGTACCGTTGAAATACTAAAATAGTAGGTAAAAGAGGAATTGACCAACAGGAGATGTCTATCCCAACTATTGCCAAATTCGATTAAGTAGATACGAAATATGTTCTCCAATGTTAGAATGGTTTCTTCACTTCAGCCATCAGCCTAGAAGCGATACACAGTATCCATTTCCAGATATGTTCTCATGGCTCTAGGAAGTGGTTGATAAAATGTGAGCGTAAGACGATTTGTTTCGATCTGAAAGAATAGAAATCAGTATTATATGATGCACAACAATCTTCTTCACGTATAGACGAGTAAGGTTGTCCATACTTTTCATTTCGCTGACTAGCAGGAGGTGAACAGGTTAAGTAGGATATAAGAAAATATGCAGGTAGAGGTCGGGATTCGTTTCCCGAGGTCTAGCTTATGATATAGCAGCAGAATAGCAATCGGCAAAAGGATTTGTGAAACAAATTATAAGATAATAGGAAAACAACCCATTGTTTATAAATTGTAGGAGGGTCAAAATCTCGATTTTCAATTAGATTTCACAATATTGTAGCAAGGCAGCAAAACGTTTTATGAAATCGTCTTATTAAGCTATTTGTAAAATAACTTACAGGGTATCAAGGAAGCAGTTCACCATTTATAAAATGGTAGTTAGATCAAAATTTTGATATTCAGGATAGTAGCAAGGTTGCATTTGGACCCATAGTGTGGCAACAAGTATTTTATAAAATCGTTTTGTGAAATAATTTCGTAAAATAGTTTGTGAGATAACAGGTAGAACAATTCTCCTTCATAAAATAGTGATAAAATCAAAGTTTTGATTTTTGTGAAGTGGTAAAACATCTGGTAAGATGGCAACATTTTGTAAATTAATTTCAAGGTAGTTTCACTATCCAATAAGAGGGGAGCAAGGATAAATGGGTATTTCCAAGAGACGAGGGAAGGAATAGGTGGTTGTCCCAAGGATCGTGCTTCAGGTTACCTCTCAAAATCTTAAGAATTCTGTCAAGCACGGAATCTTTGCTGATTGAGGGATTTAACAAGTTCGGAGTACAACTCTGTAAGATAAAGTTGATTGCTACTAGCAATCAGTTGGATTCGATTGACTCAGCACGATACTTAGGTTGGAGGCGGAAAGTACAGCCTCGATTGAACATCGTCACCAAAACAACATTGATTGAATAGCATCGATTGAGAAAATGAACATCATCGATTACGGAAATGAATATCATCGGTTAATAAAATGAATATCATCGATTACGAAAACAAACACCATTGGTTAGGAAAACTCATCAATTGAGCATAGGGCTTAAGGTAGAGGCGGCTATGACTAGATCGCCAAATGAAACGAGGCTAAATGCCAAATCCAGATTTGGAACAAGGTCCAAAACCACGAGAAAATAGCCAAAACCCAAACATAGCCAATACCAAATCCAACATGGTCAAAACCAAACTCAAAATAGTCAAAAGTCAACTCAAGACATAACCGGAAATCAAATCAAAACGAAACCAAAAACCATATCAAAACGTAACAAAAATCAAATCCAAACATAACCGAATCAAATACAAACGATAATTCAAATATGATCGACGAGGCTTATGACGATAAGCAACTCGGATTCAAATGATGTCAATCGGGTCTAACCCGACCCAATCCGAACTACGCCCGATGGAGACAAACAAGAATTCCACATAAACGAGGACGTTTAGTGGTTTCAGAAGCAATACGATTCATGCGGTGTTGTGATGCCAGTGTGTCATGTGTAAGTGCAGGCTTAGGTGTTATGTTCAATGCTTGTGTGTGCACGCAAAACTTATCATTCCTAAAGGCAACTCTAACCCGAACATAATGCTGTTATAACTACCCTCAGTATCGCAAAATTCACCTCTGAGCCGGACATAGTTGATCAGGCCATGTCCAACTGTCCCTGGTTGAATGTAGGTGATCAGGCTTCATTCACCCGAGGTTCAATGTAATGAATTTTGAAATACTCAGCCTAGTTACGCTAGTAATATGTACGTTATATCCCAAAATCATTCCCAATACTACGACTAGTGTGCAAAATCAACATTCAATAAAGAGATTACGCAAGGAAATAGCGTAACTCAGTGATAGATGTAGTGCTTGCATAAGCATATGGAAATGCTCATGGTGAATAGTTAGAATAGGCGGATATGAAATATCCAAAAGTAAGGCACACACTACAATGATTTTATCCTCAAACTCATCAATTATATCATAAACATTTCATCACATATACCATCAAATGTCTCATCAGACTTATCATTAATCATACATCCAATATCTTATCCAATGTATTCTCAGTTATCTAATCAACTGTAGGCTACTAAATAACATATAACACGTATGGATTTGTGTGCATGGCTCGAATACCAAAGAAATAAGAGAAGAGAAGAAAGTTTAGAGAGAGAAAGAGAGAGAGAATGGGAACCATAGAGAGAGAAACCAAAAAAAAGAAAATAGATTAAGAGAAGGTCCAACCCTCTCCAAGGATGGAGAGGGCTATTTATATGTACAAGGTATTGCTTGCCTCTACTAGGCTGTGGATCGGGCTGACAATGGGTAAAGACCCGACCCGACTCCACAAATACTAAGTAATACTAATCTACGTACTAATTACTATTATAAATACTACGAGCTATACAATGCTTAATCGTACTTGGGGTGACCGAATCTTCTATAAGAAAAATCGTATTCCTAGCAATCTCCCCCTAAGGGAGGTCACCCCAAAAATTAAATCTTGAATTCTTGCATTGAGATCTTTGTAGATATTTTTGTAGCTCGCAGTTGTTGATTCTTCATTGATAAGAACTTTGTGCTTTCAGCAGCGGACTCAAGATGACTTGCTTGGTGTGTAGGATGATCTTTGGCATTGCTTGTTGTTCATCATCCAAATAAGTAGCTTTGAGTCATCTTTGAGTGGAAGTGTCTCTTTGTGATGTTGTGATTGTCTTTGTGTAGTCATGCTCACACTTTTTTGGATTATGATCTTCTGCATAAGAGTTGTGGAAGCATAGTTGAAGCCCATTCCATGATCATGATTTCTTTAGATTTGATGTTGAAGTGTGAGCATGAGATGATGAATCGGCATCTTTTCAGCAATCAGCAGCAACAGTCAACTTCTTTGTCTCTGGTGGGAATACGCCTTTCCAACATGCTCATAACCACTTTGCTGAGTGAATCTCCATGGTTGAATTGGTCTGAAAGCTCCTTTTAGTGGTTGGTATGAGCATGTGGAACTAGAGTGATGGTGGTGAAAATGATAAGTTTTGTATGTTGAGCTGCACAAAACTTGGTTAGTAATAAACATACTAGCACTTACAAGTTCGGACTTCGAGATCGTCAACAGCATAGTGTGAAGACTTTCTCTAATCCTTACTAAGGCCGTTCCTAATCGAATGCCCCCGAAATGGCTTTCACTAACATACCGAAGTACACCAACGATTAAGTGAGTCGCTGGAGATCACCCCACGATTGTAGACCTTTTGAAACACCACCGCGAACACTAAGCGTAATCCACAAGAGATTACCGAAGTGACCTGCTATCAGGGCTTTTTGATGTTGACCCTAGCAGGAGTTTCCACTCAATCACTGGGAAATACATATGTATTTTACCTCATAAGTGTTCTTGGCGGATTGCTAAGATCTGCGTAGGACTCAAAATATTACAACTGGTGTCCTTATTGGTGAACAACCAGTGTAAAAGTATCAAGTGTTCCTATGAGATCTTTTGATGCATCTCGTGGCTCTAGACTCAATAAGTGCAATTTGGTTATCCTATGCGGAGACTAGGGAGGGGTCTCCTGTTTCAATATCAACTAGCTCTAAGAGACAAGTGGATAGATTACACCGGTTCTCCGTGAGAATGAAACAAGCTCTTTTAAGAGAACTTGAGTAGCTGGAAGGTTTAATGCAGTGCGTCACTGTGTCCATGACGTCTTTTCTTCAATACTGATGTTACCTTGGTAACAATCAGTAGCATATGAGTTGAACCCATGACTTTCATTTCTTTTTAATTCTTCAACCCCTTCAGTGCTTACGGAGACTTCATTACTAGAACCTTGTTGGATTTGTTCCAGTCGTAGCTCAATCTCAGTCGGCACTCTTCCCTTTCTCACTTTTCTCCTTTGTTTTTGCAATCATTCCTAAGGACTTCTAATCTATCTATTGGATTGTCCCTGGGAAGATCCCTTCGGTTCGGGTGAATCATGGGAACATATACCTAACCCTACCATCCTTATAACTCCATGCTTTAAAGTAAAGTGGTCGGTCTTTTGGTATCTTTCCACAATCGCCATATAACCAAATCATTGAAAATTCTCTCAAAGTGTTTATGATTAAGAAACACATTTTGTTAACACTTTGAGAGTTTTGTAACTTTTCAAATGCTCCCCCTTAACATGTGCTCATAGGATTTAGATAGAAATTTGCACATGTCGGGGTGAGTTGCACTTTTGAATTGATCTACTCTTAATAGACGTATACCCTAAGGACACATTTACGTTGCTTAGTTAAAGGGATCCATTATCAGCTTTTAGGTGATAACTAGCCCTAATAACTAACTTGAAGTTGTTAACATTCCTTAAAAAGGAAGTTAGACCCATCAAAGTATACATCTAAGAAGAGCTTCTCGAAACGGTACTTTCTACTTAGACCAGTCCTCTTCGAGACACGCTTACATCACTGGTTAGACCAGCTTGAAATTAATACCCAGCCAGGAATAGTCCTTTCGATTCACAACATTTCATGTTTCGTCAATTCATGAGTCAAATCTGAGTCATAATCAATTCACGGTTTCTACTTGTTATTGTAAAAACATGCGAAAGACTCTTAGCCACTTGCTCCCCCTCAATATGTGCCTTGATGGATACATTTTGAAAGTTTTAAAACTTTAGCACATACGGTTAAAACTTTAGCACATACGAGAGAGCGTACATTTGAGATCATTAATTCACCATTTATTCAATTGCTCCCCCTCAATATGTGCTTTGATTAAAATTCAAAGACTTCAAAAATTTTAGCACATACGGGAGAGCGTACCTTTGATTCCAAAAACATCACATTTTAAATCAGATTTCGTATTTAAATCACATTCTCTCCCCCAATCAAAAAGTTTCAAATCTTTTGAGATTTTGTGATCCCAATTGATTTAAATTGATTTTAGAAGAAAATGGGAGAAAATGTGGTAAAATTATAACATGTACTGATTTTTTAAACACTTTTTCACTGCTGCTGGTGCACAAAGTTTTCAAAGGTGCAGAAATTTTGAGCAAATACGCTCCCCCTCAATAGATGACCCGTTTTCAATTTAACGTGTTGTGGTCATTAAGTTGAGCGGCAAGGCATTTGTGAAAATTTAAGTCCAACAGCCACCTTGTAAACCACAAAAACTCTCTTGAAGAATCATAAAGAGAGAGATTTTGGGATGAAAGAAGACTTCTCTTTTTTTTCTAGAAGTGATGCACTGACACGTACATCGTTTCGAAGGTGCACGAATGTTGCGTAATCCATGCCCGGATGAACTTCATCCGTTGTTAGGAACAACCGTCTTTTTGTCGACGTGTTTTCCTCATTTTGAAAAACGGGTTGCTATCTGAAGTAATAGCAAGCCATAATTTTGCGAGTGGGTTACAGTCTGAAATAACTGCAAGCCATTTTAGGCATGTTTTGAAAAACTTTTTGAACTTCTGTTCGAACTTCATTTAAAGACCCGTGTCATTATTGAATGACATTTCTAGGACCGTAAATGTTATTGATGCCAGACAGAAGACATGCCTTAAAAAACTATTTTTGGTGTTTTCTATTTTTCTGATTTTGATGGTTTTTGAAAAAATTTATATTTTTCTATTTACAAATTTTTGAAAAGAAAATATGTACAGAATGGAGTGTACGCTTGGTTTTAAAGAATGGTATGGTGATGCACTTTCCTGACATTGAATTCCAATGAGGACTGAAAACCGATGTTTCATTTTGAAATAACACTCATGGAATCCATGGAGATTTAAAACTCTTTTTCCGTTGAAAAGTTAATTGAGAAACCCGATGTTTCTCTCGGAGTTTTAAAATCTGAAGAAGAAGATTTCTTTCTAAAGTTGAACCACATGGGTTCTTTTTGAAGATTTGTTTTTGTGATAAGTGGAAATCTTCCGGCATATGAGATTACGAAAGCAAAGTCATTCTTATAATGCATCAAAAGCATTTCAGATTTTGAAAATTTGAAAGAATTTGAACGACTTCGATTTGGTCTCCACAATTGCTTTACCGGTGTAAAACGACTCTGTAGAGTTTGAGAAACATGTTTCACATCATTTAAATCCAGCTTCAAGTATGGCCTTTTGACACATTTAATCCTCTTCAAAGTATGTTTCAAAATAATCATTTTGATAATAATTGAAATTTTGACGAAACATACCTTGACTTTAAATGACATGTACATGCTCACAGGGAAAATGCATCATGTACAAACAAGCATACATATGAATCAACACCTCATTCTAAATCAACCAAAGTGCACGGAGTTCACAAATAAACACACAAGATCACATATTAAATCATTCTTTCACTCAAAATTTTCTGACTCTTATGATGGTTGAGGATTATGATTTGGTGACTATGCATGCAACCATCATAATGCATGGATATTGTTCAGCAAAATGACCTAGTAATAGCAGCAAAGAACATCGACATTTTAAGCCCTAAAACACATGATTTCAACCTATGCTGTTTCTAATAAAGTAGGCACTTAAACAAGCATACATTAGTGTTCACTAAGGCAATATGAACTAATTAATTAGAATAAAACACATCAAAGAGAAATGCTTCAATCGATAGTTACATAAACCCTAGTATCTGATTATGCCTTTTTGACCGTTGAGCTCATTTAAATCATGTTTGTAACAATTAGTCAACAACCAATTAGAAACCCATAAACGTGGAAAATGATCGTGGATAAAAAATCATTAGTCTGTATTGTTGAGGTTTTTCATGAAGAAATATGAGAAGGTGTGCCAACTTCATGATGTTGTGAAAAGTTTTTCCTCCTTCAAAACATGTTCCATTTTGACGGTGCCGAGCAATATTTGTTTTAATGGAGGAACATAGTTTCGAAGATAAGAAGTTTGCACATGGAGAAAGAAGATTCTTTTTGTATTTTTGAAAAATAGTTATCTGTTATACTTTATTTTTGTTTTTTCCTTTTAGTTTTATAATATATATACAAGGATACTAATTAGTTTAAGAAGATGTTGACATGAGTACCGAAATGAGAGTATCATTCAGTACGTTGTAGAATTCGGTAATCAACATCTCTTAAACTTTCACCACCAAAGCTTTTGAGGCTCCTGTATGTTAGTGTGAAGCCGTGGTTGCCATAATATAATCTTAAGCGGGATTTTACAACTCTTGTGACTTAAACCGAGAGATCGATTCTCTCCCGGGATTTTACTAAAGTCAACAAAAGAAACCGAAAGATGTGATAAGCGATTTAAACTTAGAGTGAGATCTCGGATAAGTCACAATTAGCACTAAGTGTCTAGTCGCGATGAGTTAAGTTACAATAGATCCGATCATAATAAGTCAAGTTGTAAATATTAAACTCACAACGTCAAATTACAATAAGACTATTCGAAACGTCTCAAGTCACAACAATTCACCAAGCACAGGTTGATAACAAATGACTAGACTCTCACAGCTGAGTTAATCACTAGGCACCACCAAATCGTCGAATTTTAGCCTCCTCAATGTGAAGCTTTGCTAGATTCCCCTCAAACTGACAATCATCTTCCAGAGACCACTTCTCCAAGTAGTTGAAGTGATGCAAAAAGTCTCACTGTATGAAGCTCAAAAAAACAAAGAACATCGATAACACCGAAGTAACAAGATAAAACATGGATCACCTCTGCGGTCATCAATCCGGAATAAATGATTAAGCCCGATCACATGACCTTTTTGTGAGTCTCAGATGTACACATTACTCTGCGGTTTTGAGCATTTGTCTATTCAGGGGATTAATCGATCAACATCTTCATTTCACCAAATGCATTCCAGTTATCTTTCACATAATACATAAGCCTATAGTGTACGCATGTTCCCAACAAAAGTCGAAACGATGACGCCAAACAAGAGTTGAAACGATGACACCAAAGTAACAGGTTGAAGCACTGATCGTCTATGCGGTTATAATCACCGGAATAGATGATTAAGACCAATCAAGTGAACCTGTTGTGCATCCCCGAAGTACACATTTCTTTCCCCTGATTGTTGCGATCTCTTCGAAATCAGCATAACATGGTGTACACGAAACATTAACCAGAAGCACTTTATCATCAATCACATCAGCTTGCATGAAGATGTCGATAAACAATATCATCTCACACTCCAAACATTCTTCTCACATTTCTTCCCGCTGAAAGCTGAAGTAGTACGTACCACAAGTTATCAAGAGACCGCTTCCCCCACGTAGTTGGAATAACACATCAGAAAAATGAGTTAAGACACTGATTATCTCTGCGGTAGTGACATTTGTCTTCTCAGAATATCTTCATCTGAGAAGTATACAGCTCATCACGTGTACTCGTTGTGCGTTCAGATGTATGTCTCCTTCCCCCTTGCTGGATTTGATACCTCCGAATCAGCATTACATTATACTTGAAATCATGAGAAAAGAACAATATTGAACTTAAACGTTTTTGGTGAGAATCAATTGCTTCAAAAACTCTCTAATGACTATCTTATCAACTGATGACGTGGGATTGCGACCACGCAACAGGTTTTACCTCTCAAGGGATCTTGAGAAGCTTGCAATCCCACCAGGCAGTGTACCTGGTCGGTGTAGTATAGTGTAGTGGTAAGTACGGGGGATTGATCGTTCTCTCACAGGGAATAGTGTTCGTTAGGTTAGAAAAACTACTCTAAAAGGTCTAAGGGTGAAGGAAGATTATTTTTGTATTTTTATATTTTTTTGAAAGCAAGTAAAATCTCGGGTTTTGGAGGAGTGGGCGGAATTAGTTGCTAGTCAACTAACCCAAAAACTACAATTGCAATTAAAAATAAAATAACTAAACTATTGTGGTTGTGAAAACTTATATGGAGACAAATGTGTTTACTTAGATTTCCTTACTCCCTAACTATCTTTTACCGGTTAATTGGTGTATGTATTACTTGCGTGGATGACGGGTGTATTCCTTAACAATTCATGGGGTGGCGTACATATCTCCCCAATTCTATGAGCTCTTATCTCCTCCTACAACGATGCGTAAAGCACCCAATCATAGGGATTGTAAACAGTGGCTCATGCGTTAAATACTACCTTAATAACCTAGTACGCATTAGTTACATGTTTCTTAAGACGTTCAAGCATGTTACCATATAGGAGTTTAGCCAGTTTTCTTAAGCCTAACATTGATGAAACATTCATCCAAGACAAGTAATAACACACCAATCAACCAATAATTAATAGTTAGGTTTCATTAGATCTAAGCAAACACAAGAAAAATCTAGCCTAGCATGTTAATTGAAAGACAAGCATAAGATATGATTAACCAACACATAGACATATTGATTAATTTAAGTGAGGACTTATCTTTAATTGAACATGAAAGATTCAAGGGTGAAAAACCCTTGAAAATACAGCCAAATTCGTCTCTAGGGTTTTTCCCAAACTTGCACCAAAAGTTCCACACTAATGAATAAAAAATAAAAAAGTATATATAGATTTTACATTCTAACGGCGTCAGCTTATACACTCTGACGCCGTCAGCTCACCGCCATTAGGGTTCTCGGATGGCCTAGATCTACTTCTGACGCCGTCACTTGTAAATTAGCTCTGGGTCGTCACTCTTTAGCATTACACCTGACGGCCTACTTCCTCTAATACCTGACGCCGTCAGGTGTAAACATTTTGTTTTCTTCATAGGGCTTCTAGTGTAATCTGATTCTACTCCTTTGTCAACGTTGGCTGACGGCGTCACCTTGTGACTCTGACGCCGTCAGGAAGGTTTTCCAGCTTCTTTTGAGACTTTGTCGTTTTCTTCACTTTTTATGCTCCAAAAACGTCCAAATTAGCATGTTTTCCAAAATTCTTCTCAAAAGTACCTAAAATGAAAAAAGGAACGATTTAGGGCAATATTTGATCACATTTACTCGAATTAGGGCTTAAATGACCCCTTAAAACGGGTACACTTTTCGTCTCATCATCAACCCTTATAAAAAGTCGGCTACTGCGATGACCACTTTGTGACATAAACCCGATATTCCCAACTTGAAAATGAAGTAGAATTCCCTGTTCTTGTGACTTAAACTTGCACCAATGTATGACAAAGAGCGGTTTAGAGACTTCATGCAACATCGAATCCCTAGGTACTTTATACTCTTCAACCAACCAACCATCAAGTATAAGACGTACATCACCTCTTGATTATCAACAACTCCGTGTGAGTTCTGACACTGAATGTGATAGTTACTTTGTGGTAATAGAAAAGAAGAATTACCAAAATAACTAGATATCCAAGTCTTCGTCAATGTAGAGATTAAAAGCTCGAACAAGGATCATCAAGATACTAAGTACACTCACCCGTGAAATTTCACTTCAATCTCAAATAAATAATACCAAATAAACTCTATGATCACTTGACATTCCATTTCCAAATTCTTAGCCGACATTTTCCTTTATATTTTTGTGGTTGATTTACAGAGTGCACATTAGAAGGAACAACAATCCGTGGAGGAGGGGATTCTTCAGAGTCCGGTTTTGGGAAAGGAATAATAGAAGACGGATCATTATTCATGTGCAGCTTCAATATCATGATAGTCATCATCAACACCTTTAGTAATAACTGGAGATTGGGCTTCATAAGTAGTCTGAGAAATACTTCAAGATGGTTCATCTTGATCAATGGAGATTGACGAAGGTGAACCAGTTGAGTCAACAGGAACCGGAACAAGAGCTTCAGGAACTAGATGATCAACATTCGTAGAGGCTTGGAAGTATTCATCAAACATAAAACCCAGTCATCCTTAGTAAGTAGAACATTAGGTGTTGGAGGAGATTCGTATAACCATTCTTCAACATCAATCAACACGTTTGCAATTTCTGAATGAGCAAGTGAATACGAATTCTACAAATTCGATCCAAGATGAGTAGATCCACTTGCTGAATGAACGAACATGGAGAAAGCATGAAGCATGTAGTTGAGAATGGTCAAAAACAAGAAGATTTCTCTTCTTCCGAAGATAAGGCGCACTGAATCGTACACTTTTCTTTCCTTTGATGACCGGGGCCTGAAGTGTTGTCAGCAGACACCATAATGATGACACTGAGAACCGAGGCTTGAACTGATGTGTTCAAACGTCATAATGATGAAGAGCGAGGCCTGAACAGATTTGAACAGACGTCATTGTACACATACATCAACATTGACATTCTAGACCTCCTGAAGCAGGAGATATGCTTGCTTTAGGCCTCCAGACGTTGAGTCTTCTCGTGTAGTGAATGATTGATGTAGCTGCAACTGAGTAAGGACTACCTGCACTAACATCACAAACTTGATAGCATATATATGGGTTAGTGACAACAGTATCCAAACCCTTGGGGGCTTCACGGTCAACCATGGCATTGCCATCGGTAAGCAGCTTTCCGGTAGGTATCCACTTAAGTCCAGTATTCTTAAAAATTCTACCAGTTGGAATCCACTTATGGCAAGGTCTAGGATTACTAAGCTTCTTATGCATAGTGGAAGGCTTATCGATATTCCTAATCTCCAAAGATTTAGCAGTTGGTATCCACCTAGGAGAAGTTATAGGTTTGTTTTGCTTCTTATGCATTGTAGATGACTTACTATAAATCCTAGACTTCGCAGGTTGAACCTTAGCATTGTTCCTCAATAAACTAGGAGGCATCCTACAAGGTTGTGAGCCTAAGATACCATCCTTTTGAAGTAGTGCCCTTTTCCTAGCCTTTTCTAGATCATAGTCCTTTTGAATCTTAGTGCTTGGTTTCGTCACTGTTTTCGAACTAATCCTAGAGGAGCTGGGAGCAGGAGTAGCTACATGTTGAGGTTTAGCAGAACTAGAAGCAATAATCTTAGGCAAATAATGTGGAGTGATTGGTTTTGTCAAAACTTGTTCCGCATCAACTTGGGAGGCAAACCATGTTTTTGAAAGTTTTGGTCGTTCAGATCTAAACGCAGTCGGTTGTCTAACAACTGATCGGTCTCTATTCAATGGTGAAACAGGTTTCCCCAAGATTGATGGTTTTGCAAACTTAGTGTTCACACAATTCCCTATTGCTTTTCTTAGCTCATTTTTTAATGTTGTAACTATGAAACCCATTTTTTGAAATTGAGCTTTGAATTCATCATTTTTGGCAATCAAAGAAGTTGTTTGTTCTATCGTCTTAGTTCTCATTTCTTTGATTGACTCATTCAGGTTTTTACATTGCTTTTTCAAAGACTCATTTTCTAGAAGTAATTCAGCCACTTTTTGTTCAAAATTTCTAGTTGCAATCTCATTACTGACATGTTTAGCCTTAACTTCATCACATATATCACACATCTCAATAATACGTTTTTTCAGGTTGTTGATTGCCAAGTTTTTCGTTTCTAGCTGAGCTTTCAAATCATTAACCACAAAGTATTCACGGAAATCAGGAAGTTCCGGATTTTTACATGGTTGGTTAGTTTGAAGACTTTCTTCCTTTTGTTGCATTGCGATTTCAAGTGAAATACAATGTTTTTCAAGTTGTGCAAATTTGTTTGAAAGTTCATTAAAAATCTTTTTATCAACCACATCATTCAATTTAAACAACTCAGCCGTAAACAACGAACTTGACTCATCATCATGTTCAGTATACTGATCACTTTCTCCCCCTTTATGATTCATATTTGTTGAATCAGAAATGGTATTGCTATCAGTCTTTTCTATCAAATATGTATCATAAGTGAGCATAACTTGATCAGTATGCAGACGTTCATCAGAAAGCACATTATGATGTTCAGTTAAAGGTACCTCAGCACACAACACTTGTTCTTTTACTGCTTTGAAATCTGTATCCATGTCATGTGTAATAAGAGTTATTGAACTGCTGGTAGTGTCAAGCTCATCAGTCTCTGATCCTTTGCATATCGTGACAACTGACCCAACATCCGATGGTTTACCCGAATCACCAATACCATCACATGATTGCACCAGACATGCCTTCGCCTTGTCATCATACTTAAGTTTGTGCTCTGCTTTTACCTTAATGAACATCTTCACATTACCCATGAGTTGGATGAGTGTATCTCTGAACGTGTCAACCTCAATTCCCGAGTGATCAGCAAAACACTTTAATGTCATCTGTCTATCATAGTCATAATCCATAGCGAATTTCGAATCAATGAACACTTGGAGTTGTTTGTTGAGTACACAAAGGGTGGCCATGGATCCAATTTTGGAAGATTCTCCTTGGTCAAGTTGTTGTTGTAGTTGATCTAAGTTAAGAATCATTGTGTCGGTGAAAGTCTGAACATCTTTACCAAAGAGTGTTGCAAATGCACGTTTGAATCCCATGTTGAATCCAGTTCCCTCTAAAAGTACCGAGAGGTGTGAGTGAAGTTGTCGAAAACATTCTATGCAACTTTCAGTTGCATTGTGAAGCACTTGTTGTGGCTGTAGAAGTTTTCTCTCTTGCGAATTAGAGCACAAAGATTCCATACTAGCAATATCAGACTCAAGACCGTTAGTCTGTTGTACATTGTCGGAGATCTGATGGCCATTTAACATGTCATACAATTTGAGTATCTCTGAGATGACAGAATCTGAAGTAGTAGACATGATGTAAACGTGCACGGGATTTTACAATTCTATGATTTAAACCGAGAAATAGATTTTTTCGCGGGATTTTACAAAATCAAGAAGAAACCGTGAGACACCAAAGATTTGATTGGGTTTGGTTGAAGTGAGTTTGTGTGATGAAGTAGACAAGTCACAGTGAATTTCAGACAACTTACGTGTGTAGAAACCAGAAGAAAACTCCGTAGATATATCCAATAAGCCCAAAAAAATATCACAACCCAAAACAAATCACACACTCGGATTCTTGAAGCTCAATCATAACCGTGGTCTAAGATTATACCCCAGATTATAACTTATCACACTCTTTGTATACTAGGCTTAAAAACAATCTGTCCCACTGTTATTTGTCCAAAAGAAAACAAGCCCAATGAAAATTTTTGGAATACACCCTAGCAGTCCAATTTAACTCGGCCAAGAGGCTTGTGACAAGTACTAAAAAAAATCTTTCACTACAAACTTCGTCCCTTAAATTGTATTTGGATACCCAACATAAATTACAATACACGAAGTCCACGACAAGATATCATAAATTCGGCCCAAACCAAAAGGACTCGGCAGCCCACTAAAAACCCAACACCAACTAATTAATTCATAACCCTAACTATCTGCTATATAACACCACTTTTCCCACTTAGATAACCCTAATCCCTCTAACCAATATGCAGCCACAAAACAATACGCCTCTTTCCCAATCAACAACAAAAAATCTTTCCTAATCAAACTGATTCATCAACTGTTAACAAACCGAATCAAACACCTTCAATCACTTTGATTACTTTCCTTTTACAGACTCACCAACCACAAAGACCACGAAACCATAAGGATAGCCATATGATGAAGCGGGTTTCGAACTCAGGTAGGTATTTTAGATCCTTTAATTATAAACGAAACGAAAGAATGAGAGGAACACGTTTGTTCTTTTTCTGTCTTTCTAGGTTTCGAATATTAAAAAAATTATAGATCAATGATGTGATGTCTCTCGTTGGTTTTGTCTTAGGACAATTCCTTGAGTGCAAGATGAGAGAAACTGAGATCTATGAATTAATTTCTTATTCGTTACTTGCTTTGATTAACCGAATGAAAAGTATGACCAAGGCACGAGTTGTTTTGGTTTTCCTTTTAATTTATTCGGATATTAAGTTAAATAAATGTTAATCTTCTATAAGGATCTATGAAGATAAACTCTAGTTTTAGTCTTTGGACGAATCTTTTGATGCACAAGAGATAACGAGATTCTTTCTTTTACTGTTTTGAATAATACAAGGGTCTATGAAGAGTTGTGGGTTTCGAATACTAAAGGAACCAATTAAAGGTTTGTTAAAGTCCTTTTGGAACCCAAACTGAGATCTTGTTTTCAATTTGTGTTTCTGTTTCTATTTCTGTTTGGGATTTAACCGCTACCAAGAGATATAGTGTCTCTGTATCTATTTATGTTTGGGATTTAACCGCTGCCAAGAGATGAAATTTGGGTAGCGTTTGGTTTAGGCAAAGCACACAAAAAAAATAAACGCTACTGATAAGATAGCCGCTACTTTTGGACTAACCGTTGTGATAAAACTTAACCGCTACACAAAGGACAAAATAGATACATGCTGGGAAATGTTGTAACCAAGATAAACGCTGGTTTGTTGTGACCAAAAAAAAAACGTCGTTTTTGTCCTTATGTTGTAACAGATAAATGCTGCCAAGATATGATAAAAAAAATGCCAGAAATAGTGACCAAGAGCTAAACATTATGCAACAATACAAAAAGGGACAACATGTCACTGTCCGAACTATTTTTGTCCTTTTGCTGTAACAACTAAACGCTGCCAAGATTTGAGAAAAACGCTACCAAAAAACTGAGTTGTAAAAACTCACGGATAACAAAAACCACTATTAAAAATCATGTGAAATGGACAACCTAGTTAACAAAATGGTATATTCCAACGATTTTAAACACAAAAGTACAACCTTTTATCAAATCTAATCACGAATCAAGCTCACACAAATGAATGCCATGAGAGAACTATTCGACCCATATAGAACACAAAACCAATCTCAAATTCGAGTATACCAAGTCCCTAAGATGAAACCTTGGCTCTTGATACCAATTGTAGGCTACTAAATAACATATAACACGTATGGAGAGAAAGAGAGAGAGAATGGGAACCTTAGAGAGAGAAACCAAAAAAAAGAAAATAGATTAAGAGAAGGTCCAACCCTCTCCAAGGATGGAGAGGGCTATTTATATGTACAAGGTGTTGCTTGCCTCTACTAGGCTGTGGATCGGGCTGACAGTGGGTAAAGACCCGACCCGACTCCCCAAATACTAAGTAATACTAATCTACGTACTAATTACTATTATAAATACTACGAGCTATACAATGCTTAATCGTACTTGGTGTGACCGAATCTTCTATAAGAAAAATCGTATTCCTAACATCAACTACATCCTTAAACAAAATCTTATGCGAGGCATCGGCTTGGCAGGCAGGCACGTAGCAGTCATAGGGTTTATTTTTCACAAAAGTGGTTATAGTCTAGGTTTAAAAATTACCCAGTTCTCTATAACCTAGGCTCTGATACCAATCTGTAACACCCCCAAAATTCGGGTCTAGCGGAAGCATACATGCATTGGGGTGTACGAAATCGGTATCACAACACAAGGAACAAAGAATGGTTTTTATTTCATTTATTTAGAATAAAAGTTGTTATGTAAAGCATATAGTTTACATGGTATAAAGATAGTGCGGAAATAGGCCCATAAAATAATTAAAGTGGTCCCAATTGTTCATCAGAGTCGCCTATGACCATGCCCCTTGCCAATCACCTTCAAATAGTGAGTTATCGCCTTAGACCTGAGAATACATGCTAAAGGTCAGCTTACGCTGGTGAGTTCATAGAGTTTAAGTTTAAAAACAATTGTGGACCTGAAGAGTTTAAGTTCTATGTGTGACTAGAGGCAGGTATAGACATCACAATCACATTCTCAATCTCAATCTCAATCTCAATCTCAATCACAATCAAGAGTTTATCATCATAGGAAAGATGAATGGTCATAGTGAGTGGGCCTCTCAACGGTCACTAGCCAGGTCACAGCAAGGAACCACCCGTTACTGCCCCGGATCTAGGCCGCAGCAGAGTCTATTCCAAACTAGGGTCAAAGCGCCCTAGCTCTAGGTCACCTCTACTTCCGTCTAACCTTATCTAGCCAGCACATGTAGCAAAACAAAGTAGTAGCAGGTCCAAGAAAATGGTTTGAGCTAGGAAGCTCTCATATATAAACCAGGTAAACACATAACGCATTCGAATATCCAAATCAAATATATCGGTAAATCAATCAATCAATCAATCAATCGAATCTTAATCAATCAAATCTTAATCAAACCATTCACGTATTCAGATAAACAATCATTGAGTTTAGTTAAAAGAGCATGTATTCTCCCCCAAAAATAGTTATGAAAACTTGTTTAGAAGAAGGGGGCTATGAACTCACCTTAGCCACAACAATGCAAAGATCACGACCGACACAACTTCGCATCTAGAGCTAATCACAACGATATCCAAAAGATGGGCACGACGGCACCAAGTAGTACGAACACGAGGGTACATCCTAATACGCATACGTTTATCTCAAAATATAGCTCGTACAATAATAAAATCTATAAAAGACGATGTGTCATAGTTTTCGTGGATTACTCAAATCATTACTTTATAAAAGTTTAGTATCAATGTTTCGTAAGAAAGCTTTATGTGGTAAAAAGACATAGACTCAAGATGCAACTCACGCCAAATGAACAAGACATTGACATGCAACTCACGCCAAAGAGGAATAAACATCGACATACATGAAAAATGCTAACAACTCTTCAAACTAACCAAAGAAAATCTAGAAAATGAAGACTACTAACTATTTAATATATAAAATAGGTCAATTGGTAAGTTTCGGTATTTACCCCATAATCCCAAATAGTTTAGAATAGTTCAACAAGTTTTATAAGAATGTTACAAGTTAATAATTCAAATATGAGAAGGTTTCAAGGATTAAATAAAACTATTCATTTTAAATTCTTTGTCAGGTTTTATAAAAATAATCTTAAAGAGGTTTAGAAATAACAATGTAAGTTTGGAAATAAAAATGTAAGTTTAGAAAAGTTTATAAGTTTCGGCATGACGCGTCCATTTATATAACTTTTCCAAGTCAATTTGACTTTAATAAAATCAATTCTCCAAAACAATATTTCCTGATAGTTTAATAGAAAACTATAAAGTGTATTCGTTGATTATTAGACATTATTTACTTATTGTGTATTCGTTGCGAATCAAATATATTAAATTCGTTATGAGTCTAATATATTGTATTCGTTCCAAGTCCAATAAGTCCATATTGTCCAACGTCCAATATCCAATAAATCCAATAATTGTCCAAAAATATCAATACAAGTCTAGTATTTATCCGATAATCCAAGTCAAAGTCCCAATTATCAAATCCGTTAAGTATTCATGTTAACCATATCTAAGTCACAATCCCAATTATAGTCCGAAATGTACCAATGTTCATAAACAAAAATTTAATGAATTAAATTAGTCCGATAAATAACCAAATTTATTACTCTACTAACTAATTTAAGTTATGACAACATAACTCTTTTACCTTCAACCAATATACTCTTTAGTTTCTTATGGATTTGTACCCAAAAGTCTAAAATAAACCAAACTATATATTTTACCAGTTAAATAAAGTTTTGGCAAGTAATACACTTTTACTAGAATTCCATACTCACTCTAAATCATCATAAACAAATTATTTAACACATCTTTTATATTTTAAACCAACATACCCTTTCTCATTTATTGTGGGCTTGGACTCCTTATTTAAAACCAAATGCACCTTACGTGACTGAAAAGAACGCACGCTAAGTTATTTGTTTTCACATAATCCTAGCACCGCTTATGACCATTCTTGTTTGTCCGGAACCAGGAGCTAAGCTCTCGACACTCTCGACAACTAATTATAACCCAAACATCGAACTCGACTCACAAATGGTTCCTATCTGACTGAAAAATAAGAAACTCCCTATGAGGGTCCTTTCTAGGCCGAGACACACAACAAACGTACCACCCTTGTGGTCGTGTTAGATAATCAACCAACCAACAATACAACCATAATCTGTACACCCCTGGGTTTTTGCCGTGAAACCGAGACCCATACAAACACTCTCGCACACAAATGCAATGCAAAACATGAGCACAAGCTGAAAGCAGAACACGACAACAACGACAGCAACTCAGATCATTACTAACCTCAACAACCAGAAAAATCATTCAAACAAACACCATTTATTTCCTTACCACACAAAACAAATCAGAAACATGTTTTAATCCGGGTATATATACAACCAAACGACCTTTAATCCATTTTCAGTATCCTCAAAAGTCAGTAGCTTTTTTATACAAATATAGATCCACAAAACTCATTAACTTGTTTTATCAAATTTGTTCCACGAAAACTCAACACAAATTATAAAAACTCAGTAATAACAAGAATAATAAGGAGGTTTAGATTGTGACGAGCTTACCACAAACAACAATGATAAAAAGAAAAGAAAGGGCGAGACAAGATGAGAAGATGGTGGTTGTATCGGCTGTTCACGGCGGCGCTGTGATGGTAGCTTGAAAGAAGTGGCGGCTTGGTCAAGAAACACAACCAATACATCTTCAAAACAACGTCCAAGTGATAAACTCTTCCAGAAACATATTAAGAATGATGAGAAGTGATGATTTGATACAGATATTCGAGTGAAAAAGGCGTTAGGGTGGGATATACGGCGCGTGTAATAGCTCGAAAGGATGAGGAGAAGATTTGGTGAATGATGGTGGTGGCAGTGAGATACCACTCGCGGTGGTTGTGGTGTTTTGGCCGGATTTTGTCGCCGGAAAAGGGAGAGGTGGAGTAGCTTGGGTGTGTCGGCTGGAAAAGGAGAGAGAGAGAGATAAAACCCTAAAATAAATTATAAGTGTTTTACTTCCCTTTTTATACTCCAACTAAAGTTAAGAAAATGCAGTTTACAACTTGTAAGATTTACCAAAGACGAGGGGAAATTGCGAAATATTACCACAGGGACCAGAAGTGAGATTTCTGAAATCTCTTACGGAATGAAGCTCGGGGCTCATTTAAACTAGTAAACGGAAGATTCATGATACGGGGATAACACCAATGCGCTCAAAATAATATTTCCGATAAAAATGAATATAAATACGTCTAGTTTCTCCAAAAATCATCTGAACTCAAAAATAAATGATCTTTTCTCCGAATAGAACTTGGGAGGAATTTTACGGGTTGTCACACTTTTCATATGTAATCTTCTAATGTGAGTAAGTTACATAAATTATTTTTTAATTAATGCATTATTACAACATTTTTCCATAAACTATAATATCGAATTTGGAGCATTCATTAGTAACTCATTCTAAGTATTTACAGTATGACGACATGAATCACATGATCTCAAACTCAAATGAATAATGCTTACCTCGTGATAGGTGTAGGATAACATTTGAAATACAATTTTCTTCTCCTTTATATACTTCTTCGATTTAGAAGATTCTCATTGTTATGATGATAGTGTGAAGATAGTTTTATTATATACTATCATTTGCAATATGTACCATCGACATAATTTACACAGTCATATCAAATAACAAAGTCACGCAATATTCCAAGACATTTAATTAAGAAAGTGACATTAACACAGCGCAAGACAAAAAACTACATTAAGAGCAAAAATGTTAAAATGCACCAACAAAGTGTAGTAATAATTATTGACTAAAAATTGAATGCTCGTCACATTATTTTCAATAAACTTACTTGCTAACGAATTAATAGTATTAGCCCGTTTATCGGTATTACATGAAGTAAAATATTGCATGTTTAATTTGTAACGTATTATTAATATGAATGCTAAGTATTCATCCCACCGGTGGCCGTGGCGTTGATCTTGTTGTTGTTGTTGTCTTTGTTGTTGTTGTTCATTGGCCTTTTGCATGTTTTTTTTTTGACACAATTTTTGTGACTTCTCGATCTCTTTCTTTAATGCTTCTTGATGCGCTACAAAAAAATAGATATAGTTGATCGTTAGTAACTTAAATACAGTTAATCAATATATTGCATTTTCGATCAAAGTAAAAATGTTCGTACAGTTAATCAATATGTTTTGTTTTTGACACAATTTTTGTGACTTCTCGATCTCTTTCTTTTAAGATGTATTTTTTACGTAATAGTTTAAGATGGTAGCACAAATTTTCTATCATTTTTTATTGGAACTAACTAATTTAATACATTGGGCTAAGTTATAACTATTTCTTATGATAGTGAACAATGCCCGTGCGATGCACATGTGCTGTATAGAAGTTTTTATAGATTTAAAATACGTGCGATGTACATGGGCTATATAGAAATTTTTATAGCTTAATATTCGGCATTTGTTTTCGTCATTTTATATTTAAGTTTTCATGGTGTCACACATTTGCTAAGCTTTATACGTACTTAGAATATTTTATTGAGTTGCACATGGGTTGTATATAAGTTTTTATATCGTAATCTTCAGAACTTATTTTCGTCATTATATATCTAACCTGTGATTGTATCACATTTCTAAGCATGACACACATTTAAAATAGTTTATTAACATTAAAAGAGTATATGTGAAGAGATTTTTTTCAAGATGTTACATTGAAAAGAGTCTCTTCACATGTAATTTTTAATATGTATAAGTTACATAAATTATTTTAAATATGAAGTGATGACATTAATGTTGAAGATCTTTTATATTCACCCACATGCAATGCACACAGGTTTGGACTGCCTCAGGACCCATGCGATGTACACAGGTTGGATGTAATTGTTTTTTTCGTAATGTTCGGGACTAATTTTCGATTCATGTTTGAAACTCTCATTTTTTTGTGAAAGACGGACTTCGTTGTTCAAATAAATTATATTATTAAAAGCGAGCTATAAAACAAATTTCCTTTTTAACAAAACTATAAAAACAAAAAACATTAAAGTGATTAGTATATTCAAGAGTATAAATTATAATTCATATAATAAATTATAATTCGTATAGTAAAATATTGCACGTTTAATTTGTAACGTACTATTAATATGAATGCTAAGTATTCATCTATATTGACACCGGTGGCCATGGCGTTGTTCTTGTTGTTGTTCTTCTTGTTGTTGTCTTTGTCGTTGTTGTTCATTGGCATTTTGCATGTTTTGTTCTTGATATAATTTTCGTGACTTGTCGATCTCTTTCTTTAATGTGAAGAGGTTTTTTGCAAAATGTTATATTTAAATGAGGCTTTTCATATGTAATCTTTTAATGTGAGTAAGTTACATAAATTATTTTTTAATTAATGCATTATTACAACATTTTTCCATAAACTATAATATCGAATTTGGAGCATTCATTAGTAACTCGTTCTAAGTATTTACAGTATGACGACATGAATCACATGATCTCAAACTCAAATGAATAATGCTTACCTCGTGATAGGTGTAGGATAACATTTGAAATACAATTTTCTTCTCCTTTATATACTTCTTCGATTTAGAAGATTCTCATTGTTATGATGATAGTGTGAAGATATTTATATTATATACTACCATTTGCAATATGTAACATCGACATAATTTACACAGTCATATCAAATATCAAAGTCACGCAATATTCCAAGACGTTTAATTAAGAAAGTGAGATTAACACAACGCAAGACAAAAAACTACATTAAGAGCAAAAATATTAAAATGCACCAACAAAGTGTAGTAATAATTATTGACTAAAAATTGAATGCTCGTCACATTATTTTCAATAAACTTACTTGCTAACGAATCAATAGTATTAGCCCATTTATCGGTATTACATGAAGTAAAATATTGCATGTTTAATTTGTAACGTACTATTAATATGAATGCTAAGTATTCATCCCACTGGTGGCCGTGGCGTTGATCTTGTTGTTCTTGTTGTTGTTGTCTTTGTCGTTGTTGTTCATTGGCCTTTTGCATGTTTTGTTCTTGACACAATTTTTGTGACTTCTCGATCTCTTTCTTTAATGCTTCTTGATGCGCCCCAAAAAAAATAGATATAGTTGATTGTTAGTAACCTAAATATAGTTAATCAATATATGCATTTTCGATCAAAGTAAAAATGTTCGTGCATGTTTGATGTGTTTCAAAAGCTTTAAATTTATAATACTAATTTCACCATTTTTCCTTAATTTATAAAACACATGGGTAAAATATAACCCCCGTTTATAGCAAAGGTTTAGGTAAGACCAGGTCGTCCCAAGAGATTGTAGAAAAGCCAAGTTAGCAATTGTGTTAAAGTAAAGTCCTTAGATTGTCACTTATCCAAAAACTAGTAATTTAGATTGATTGTTTATATGATTAAAAGATATGTTTATTTAGGCTAAGAAACATGTAAGTAGCATGAGAATGATAAGCAAGCAATCATGAACAAGATATATAAGCAAGAGATGCATGGTTAACACTCGTACCTATAACTATCCAACATATTAAGAAACCCTTTCGACCTATGATTCTCATTATATCAAATGCATTAAGATTGGTTCATAACAGAAGTATACATAAGCCAATTTCCTCATCAAGTTCGTTAGACATGAGATAAGGCATTAAACAAGATCATGGATGGGTTGATAAATGTTTTATCGACCAATTTCTACAAGGTTAACACCAAGTTGCCATAGACAAACACCTTGAAATAATATCAAAATGGCAGACCCTTTCGACCTACTTCTACCATAGAGATACATCAAACATTCAACAATTATCCAAGCATAATCTCATCAATTAAACTTAAGCATAGTATCAATAGCAAGCGTACATTACATTGCAAACAACCATATGACTAAATCACCCAAATAAACATATAACGACTACTCCATTATTGTAATAATAAAACTCATAACATTCAACATGAATAACATAAACTTCATAATTCAATTCGACAAAGTAGAAAAGTATCCCAAAGTGATTACAACGAAAGAACTAATGGTTTCATAGAGATAACTTCTCTAGGCCCGTTCTCTAAACTCTGTCACAGTACTAGAATCACGACCTTGACCCTCGATATAGTGAACTTGGTATGAGTCCAATAATCTAACGCGGTATACCTTCCCTACTTCTCGTTAGTGTTGTGTCTCTATTTTTCTCTGCTCATGCTCTTCTTTTATAACCATAACTCGATCTAATTCAACTCCAAGGTACAGTAAATGAGGACAAGTGATCGGCCTCACCATGAATGCAATCATTAACTCTGTTTTGTAACTGTCAAGGTAAGTGCGCCGCACTTCGCAGAAAGTGCGTCGTACTTCTTGTATTTCAATTCCTTTTACCCGCCAAGCAAGTACGCCACACAAAGTCCCAAGACTGGCGTACTTGGGTCTTTTATACTTGTATATTTCTATTTCAAGTCCCTCCTTTCTTATATTTGTCATTTAATCGTCCTTTTAGTGGTATTTCTGACTTTCTTCTCTCGTTCTATCCTGCAACCAGATTAGTACCAATTCTACACAAATAGCGTGATATTCTATATAATATAATAGATAAATGATATATAATCGATGGAATAAATATGTATAATTAGAGCGTTATCAAATCCCCCATACTTAACTATTGCTTGCCCTCAAGCAATCTTTAAAAATATTTTTATTTTTATCTTATCAAGAAATCATAAGCCAAAATAACGCGACTAAGCATCTCACGAAGGTGGAAAGTATAATTCACTCACACTCATATATCGGGTATAAAAGAATCACACTCAGCTGCTCAGACATGTTAAATAAATTACCATAGGCTTGTACAAAAAACTAAACTTCACCGACATGGCGTAAGCACCAAGTAAATTTCATCAAAGAGGACTTTTATTCGGGTTATAACGTTAGGCTAAGGGTAATAATATGGGTATGGATTTAGACATGAAATTTATTTAGTGAAATTGGTTCTAAAAGAAAAATAACAAGTTGAAAGTCCGTTTTCTTGAATAACGATCTCCATTTGGCACATATTTCACCAACACTTTATTCTTCCTCATATATATTTCTTTTTTTCTTTCTTTTCTTGGGAGATATTTTGTTTTCCCCCATACTTACGATAAACATACCACTTCGATTAAAACTAGAAGTTTGCAACCTTCGCATTTCTTTCAAAATAGCATAATCTGCGATTATTTCTTTTCCTTCTTTTTTCTTTGGACTTCCAACAAGGTTCATAGGTTTAGAAAGGCTAAAGTTTATATTTTTTGTCTTTTTCTTTTTATAGTGGATGTAAGAAACGAAATAGATTGGCTCAGAATGTTAGTGGTATCTAGCACTAAAGATAAACGCTATAAAAGGTTTATATAGGAAATTAGATAATCGATATGATTACTAATATAATTTTTATTGAATGGCTATTTGGTGTAAATCCTAAGTTTGCCTCTTATCATTTAAAATTACTTATATCACACGAATTTGATCTTACAACGGTCTCGTATAGATTTTAAGCACAAGTTCAAGAATAAATAAAACATCGGCACACTCATAAACAAAGAAACAAGCCTTTAGTATAGGGCATTAGGCTGAAAATTCCTCACATTGAAGTGGTAATGGTTTTGAATATGCTAGCACGTTATCAATTCCGAGTCGAATTAGCTTAAATGATTTAACTCGATTATTTTTTTTCCAAATTATATAATAAGTGCGGCGCACCATGTTGCAAAACCGTCGCACATTTACTTAAAAATCTGTTTTTATTTAAAATTCATTCCAATTTATCTCACACCCCCCCCCCCCCATACTTATTATGAACATTGTCCTCAATGTGACAGAATATAAATAAAATAGAGAAATGGGAATGAGTTACTTTACTATAGGATGAATTCAGCAAAATTTTACGAAGTATGGTTGAAGCCTTCGTATTAAATTCGAACCTGCACATATTCAAAAACAAACACAAACACAAGCACACAAATATAAATATCAAAAGATTAGATATGTTATTATTATTATTACTACTTTGCATATATTATATAGATATTGTTTTGTTTCTTCTTCCTGCTTGTCCCCCATGGTTACCATTGTTTTTGTTTCCCATCACACATTGTTTAAAATGCCAACAGAGGCATAGGTTACAGACCATCCAAATAAAATTGTTTTAAAATGTCTTACATGACCAGATCCCTGGTCAAACATCCAAGTGTGCTGCACTCTATTCCAAGTGCGGCGGGGTTTGCTGCTGCTGCTGTTGTTGCTCTTGTTGTTGTTGCTGTTCTTTGGTGGTGGTGTGCTCTTCCTCTCCTTTTATGTGCGCCGCACTCGATGGAATAAATATGTATAATTAGACGTTATCAATGTTCCACTTAATTGATAAGACAACGATATGTAGGATCTCTTAAACAATTAGAGAAGATGATGTTACTACCAAATCTCTTAAGCTACCATCTTTATCTCCTACATTGTTACACACAAAAAACACACGTGAAATTTACATAAAATAATATAAATCAATATGCTAAATAAGTAAGACGATATGATGCTTACTTTACCACTATAATAAGTTGTAGCCTAATGTGCACGCGGTGTGGAGGAAGTTGTAGTTTGTTGTGTGTGATTTTTGACACATTATATAGTTGATAAAATATTTGTAACTCATGGATGGGAAGGTAAAAAGGCTAACCACAAATTGGTGTGTTTAATTTATGCATTCATGACATTTTTTGTTTATATTCTTTAAGGTTTAGAGATGGCCTGAAACATGTTGTACCGTACAAACTTTTGTGCACGATTCCTATGTACTTACCCTTATGCATCACTATTAAATCAATATACTAACACATGAAGCTTCCACATTTCACTTTCAATTCATGAAACATTTATCGTGAGCACTTTGCATTTATAAGACAACTTAAGCTTTTAGTATATAAGATAAGATATTGTACCTTTAGCTTTATTATTTGTATTTCCTAAATTGTTGTTTTCGTATTTGAATGATTTGTAAAATATATTTCATTAGAGTTAATTTCATAAATGGTCCTTGTGGTCTGTCAGGTTTAATGAAAATACTCCACAAACTTTTTTTTAACGGATCTTTTCCTTATATTTGTGACCCGTAATCGGGTTTGGTCCCTCAAAATAACTGTCGTTAGTTTTTTCCGTTAGCTAACGAATGTTCGCAATGTTAGTCCTTAATACTAATGACCGTTTATACTTAAAAATTAGGTTTTCTTTAGAAGAAAATAAAAATAAAAAAAAATCTGTATATCTTTAAAATTTATACACGTTTTTATACACATTTTATTACACCTCTTTTATACACACATATTTATATATACACATTTTTATATATATTTTTATACACGTTTTTTACACACATTTTTATACATATGTTTTTATACACACCTTTTTATACACGTTTTTATAAACACCTTTTAGACACACCTTTTTATACACGTTTTTATACACATGTTTTCACATACATGTTTTTATAGACGCGTCTTTATATACACCTTTTTATACACGTTTTTATGCAGACATCACACACCTATGTGTGTATAAAAAGGTGTGTATAAAACGTGAATAAAAATGTGTGTATAAACATATGTATACATGTGTGTATAAAAACTGTATAAAAAAGTGTGTATAAAAACGTGTGTATAAAAAATGTGTGATAAAAGCGTATGTATAAAAACATATGTATGAAAACATATATAAAAATGTGTATATAAATGTGTGTATAAAAACGTGTATAAAAATATATGTATAAAAATATGTGTATAAAAACGTGTGTATAACACTGTGCGTATAAAAATGTGTATAAATACATGTGTATAAAAATGTGTGTATAAAAACGTGTATAAAAATGTGTGTATAAATATGTATATAAAAACGTGTGTATAAAAGCATGTGTATAAGAACGTGTATAAAAATATGTGGATAAAAACGTGTGCATAAAAACGTTTGTATCAAAACGTGTATAAAAATGTGTATAAAAAGGTGTGCATAAAAACGTGTATAAAACGTGTGTACAAAAACGTGTACAAAAATGTGTGTATAAAAATGTGTGTATAAAAATATGTGTATAAAAACATGTGTATAAATATGTGTGTATAAAAACATGTATATAAAAATGTGTGTAAAAAACATGTATAAAAATGTGTATATAAAAATGTGTGTATAATAAGGTGTAATAAAATGTGTGTATGAAAACGTGCATAAAAATGGGTATAAAAACGTGTATAAATTTTAAAGATATTTAGAAACAAATAAATAATAAATAAATAAAATTATAAGAGAACATAATTTTGAGTTACGTACAAACAGACTTAATATTAAGGACTAACGTTGCAAATGTTTGTTGCAAACATTCGTTAGCTAATGGATAAAACTAACGATAGTGTTTATAGGCTCAACACACTACAAGTTTGCCTCGTTTACATAAGTAGTTCATACGGGTGCAACTTACTACGAAACTAGTCCAATTCAAGTGTAAGACGTTATCTTTACAAACTAGCAAGGCTAACATTATTTATTCATTTCGCCCCTTTAAAAACCCCGTTAATTTGACAAGTCTTTCGAGAATAATTATTTAAAGATACCCGTGATTCGACAGATCTTTAAGCTAGAATTTTAAGAAATTAATTAAAAGTTTTGTGATACAAACGTTTTCGGGAATATTTCTTTTTAAAATTTCCTGTGACTGCACAGGTCTTTAACTATCACAATAAACAAGAGTCAAGGTCATTCACTTTCAAATATTGGTTTGTATCTACCACGTCCAGTTTTCACACATAGACAACTATACATTGTCGTTTCCAGAGTCAAAAGCAAAAGAGTGCACACCTTTGCTCTGCAAGATATCTACCGGTTGGATAAGATGATACATGCACATTTATTTTATTAATAGTTACAAACCAAATTTTTTTATCATATCACTCACATATTATTTATTATTCACTTCAACAAATGATGAAATATATTTACGTTCGTTGTTGTTTGTTAATTTTTTCATACACATAACTCCTAAATGAATAATTACTTTCAAGATAACTGTTGGATCATTATACTCTGACCAAACTACTTAATTATAGCTTGTTAAGGTTTAGCAGTCTTGGATAAATCCTAAACTGCTAATGATGAAACACTGAATTACTCTATTAAGTATGCGGAATTACTTAACAAAGCTAAGAAGAATTATAACAACTTCAACACTTTATATTAACCAAACTTTGAACCTGCTAATTGTACAGATTCACAAACAACCCTAATATAGCTAATATCGAACTTTAGCTTTTCTCTAAAAGTATTTGTATATCGTGTCACTAACTAATATCGACCTAGGGATCCTTTTATAGACACAAGGAAAACCCTAGTCGGTTTAAATTACTTGAACGACAAGTGTACAAACTCTAACTTTAGAATATTCTAGATTATACATAATATTCCTAATCTAATCTTCAGTCTTTATCTTCAAGCAGTACTTTGACTATATCAACGAGCAGTACTTTGATCACAAGCAGTACTTTGACTTTAAACACTTTAGCAGCACTTTGGTCTTCAGCAGTACTTTGATCTTTTATACCCCAACAATCCTCCCCTAACTTGAATTCTACTTGTTTGATTTCAAGTTTCCATGTGTAAGCTTTGTCTTCAACGAAAGGTTGTCTTCTTTGAAAGTCATACTCGTTGTTTTGTTATCATCAGCATAAAGTATCTGCAATCTTTATCAGCAACAATCTTTTTGTCTTTACAGCATCTTAATCTCTTCTCAGCTACTCAGCAACATAAGGTACATCAAATCATATTCAGTTTCATACTATTCTCATCACTTCCAGGTGTGTAAACTCCTATGAGAGGTGAATCATTGAAAATTAATGGATTTTGATGTCTCTTTACCAAAGCCATTAACTCTGGAGTAGCCAATGTTTAGGTTAAGTAAACCATGGTACATTGATAACCATATGATTTTTAGCAAATCATCAGCTATCAACGGATTTGAGTAGTCTTTACCAAAAGCCGTTTGCTTATGGACTAGTTAGTTCTTTAATCACAACCATGGTGAACTAATTACCATATAAATGGATTTTCCACAGCCTTTACCACAAGCCATTTTTCTTGTGGGCTAGTCAACTCTTCACTTATTTCAGATATGGTGAGTTGAAACCATACAATTTTTAGTAAATTGTCAACTAAAAACGGATTTGATTGTCACATCAGAGCCGTACCCTCATGATGAATCAAACTCTTTCTTGTCTGTTAAACATGGTGAGTTGAATACCATTTATTGTGCAGTACAAGTACTAACATCATGTTTGTCAAAAACAATTTGTTGCTGTAATTATTTGTGCTTCAAAAATCATTTTGCACATGACAAAAATTGTTATTTCGAAAAGACTTTAACTGGTTTTAAGCTGCAAGCAGTACTTTGGGAAAGTACTGTTTGATCAGCAGTACTTTGAATAAAGTACTTGTTTATTCAAGAGATTTTATACATTTAAATTCGTACCAGTATTTTTCAATCATCATCTTTCAAAATTGTCCAATTGATGAACAAATTGATCACCATTAGAGTTGTTTCATCCTCATCTTCAACTTCCAAACCATGATCCAGCATCCTCAGCATCAAATCTCTTGTAAGAGGATATCTCCTTTCTGCCAGCATATAGATCATTGTACCATCTTCCAGCTCTAAGGCATGAACACCAGCACTTGCAAAGAATCTCCAGCTTAGAATCTCCCATACTTCTTGATTCTTCCAAATATCATCTGTGCTACTTTCTTCTATTTCCCACATAGTAGTCAAATCTCCCAGCAATACTACACCAATTCCATTGAGTGGAATATCTTCAAAATGAGCTTGAATTTGTTGATGTAGATCAAACAAATCTTCTCTGTCTATCAGGTGCAATACATCAACCAGCAGATTGAATGCTCTGTAGCTTTTATCTTCTCTATGGAAAACAAAGTAATCACCATCTTTTTCTGATTCAACAACCTCTAAATCAGATATCTTGGATTTTGTCTTAAAATCCATCTTAGGAAGCTCAAAATCCATAGGTCTAAGATAATTTCTCAGCTCATCAACAGTATTGGTCCTTAACTCTATAGTAGACTTAGACTTCTTTGATGACTGTGACCTAGTTGTTATTCTCTTTCTTTTGTTGCTTTCTTCCATTAGCTTCCTTCCTTCT
>LBNU01014334.1:139422-170093 GCA_014162995.1 Artemisia annua | reverse complement strand
AGCCTCAAGAAATTCGTATGCCTTATGGAGAGTTTTTAGGAGAGAAATTGTTAAGTTTTGGAATTGTAAAATGGTGTTACAAATCTTGGCTGAGTTATAGATGATTAGGGAGTGATTTACTCGGCCCATTTACTGTCCCAATCATTTCCAAAATTATCTTGAGCTTATCTCTAATTATTTGTACAATTTAAACAATTTAAAAGTGTACATATTAATTCCAATCGGCCCAAAAATAAATAATTAAAAAGGATAATTATTTTTATAGCATTTAGGACATTATATTATACATATAAAAATTATCATGTGTCATATGTTGCAATTTCTTAGTTGTTTGTGATTTATGTGGTGTTTATATAAGCGTTTTATTAAAATTTTAAACTGTAGGGGCATTTTGGTAATTTTGACATGTTAGGAAATTTTGGGTATTACACCTATTGTGAAGATTGTTACTGTGAGATGTTTGTTATCTATTGCTGTGCAATATGGTTGGTCTGTTTGGCAAATGGATGTGAATAATGCCTTCTTATATGGCGAACTTGATGAGGATGTTTATATGTGTTTACCAGAAGGGTACTCTGATGTTAATGATACTAGGGTGTGCAAATTGAAAAAGTCTTTATATGGTTTAAAGCAGGCACCAAGAAAATGGAATGAAAAACTAACTTCTGTTTTAATTGAAAATGGTTTTGAACAAAGTAAAAATGATTTTTCATTGTTTATTAAAAATAAAAATGGAATTTTCATTGCTTTACTTGTGTATGTGGATGACATTATTATCACTGGAAATAATGTTCAAGCTATTAATGAAGTTAAAACTTTCATGAGTTCTAATTTCTTAGTTAAAGACTTAGGAAATTTGAAATACTTCTTGGGTATTGAGGTTCTTAATTCTAATGGGAATATGTTTTTGACTCAAAGAAAATACTGCCTAGAAGTTTTGGCAGAGTTTGGTATGTTGGCCTGCAAGCCTTGTAAAACACCTATAGAGACTAAGGAATGTTCTACTAAGCCTGATCAGGTTATTGTTGATGTACCTTTAACTAGTATCACAAATTATCAAAAATTAGTAGGTAAACTTATTTACCTTACTCATACAAGACCTGATATCAGTTATGCTGTTCATGTTCTAAGTCAGTTTATGCATGCACCTATGCAATCTCATCTTAAGTTGGCATTTAGAGTTTTAAGGTACTTGAAAAATGCACCTGGAAAAGGTATTTCTTTTTGTAAAGGAAATAACTTAGACCTAAGTGTGTTTGTTGATTCAGATTGGGCAAAATGTAAAGTTACAAGAAAATCTGTAACTGGATATTGTGTTTTCCTGGGTAAAAGTCTTGTATCCTGGAAAAGTAAAAAGCAGTCCATGCTTTCTAAATCCTCTGCTGAAGCAGAGTATAGAGCAATGAATACTGTTACTTGTGAAGTCATTTGGATTCAAAAAATTCTGGCTGAATTGAATATCAAAACATCTCTCCCTGTTCCTTTGCATTGTGATAACAGTTCTGCTATACAAATAGCAGCAAATCTAGTTTTCCATGAGAAAACAAAATATTTTGAGATTGAATTGTTTTTCTTAAGGGAAAAGGTTGCTGCAGGTGTGGTTAAAACTGTGAAAGTGAAATCTGTTGATAATGTTGCAGACATTTTTACAAAAGGTTTAAGTGTGCAGGAGCATAATAAGTTTTGTGATGATCTTGGCTTGTATGATATGTACAAGGCTGAGATTAAGGGGGAATGTTCAGAAGGCTAATCTAAGCCTTGTAGATGTTGACTTTGTGTTTGACCAAGTACAGGGGTTATAAGGTAATTCTTGTATAGTTGCTTCTCTTTGTGTTTCTTTTATTTTGTATGTGCAGGGACTGAATATGGAGCTAAGCTAAAGTTAAAGGATTGAATGAGTCAAATAAGAGAAGTGCAAGTTGGAGCAGCTATATAAGGATCGTTATAGCTTTAGGGTTTTTATCTTATCACTTTTCGTTTTATTTCTCTGTGTTGTTACATCTCTCTAAAAGTTGAGAATCAGTAGTAGTTTGTTTCTTTTGTTCTTTCTTTGTAATCTGTATGAACTCAAAACCAGTAATCACATTTGAAGTGATTGACTGATGTTGTGAATAAAATAAGTGGGGAGGTTGGTTGAATTCATAAATAAGTTGTTCTTAATTGATCTTTGTGTACTTTTCCACACTATTCTTCCTATTTGGTATTCCGAGTCGCCAACTTTTTATGGAATTTTGAAGATTTTCATTTAGTAGACATTACTATAATTCAAGGGTAAAGGATACAAGTATTATTACTTGTATTATTTATTTTATTTTATTTTTTTTTCGGGGAAAATCAAAATAGGGTTCTTGCAAATCTAAAAACTACAAAACCTACTCAAAATGAAAATTGAAACCAAACAAAGTCTTAATCAGTAGGTGAAGAATATTTTTTTATCGGTTTAGAATTGAGAATAATGAAGTTTTAAGGTGTAAAAACCTTTCCCGCCCAGTCGACATTTAGGAGAGAGAAATTTGGTTGGCTTCTCAACCAGGTGACTCAGTATCTTGATAATGATATTTGGATCTCTACTTCTCCATGTTTGGTGTGCCATGAAAGATGGGGCAACTTTACATTTGAGTATGGGTTGATACATACTTGTCGTATTAAGGAAATGTGGTCATCATAAGGTAACTTTTCTGCTCATTAGTGTTGGCATTGCTGCATATGCAGATGTATGGTCTAGTCAGAAGCTTACTTAAAAGTGCTTTGATTCTGCTTTTGTTTGCTTGTTGCGTTGGTGTTTCCTAGAGTCTCATCTGATATGGATATAGCTACTTAGTTTGTTTTTGAGGTCTGTTTTATCATTATACTTTGGAATTTGTAGAATAGTTAGAATGTTAAGCTTGGTTTGAAATTTGTGGATGTATCAGTAAGCTAGTGTGGCCATGGGACCAAGGACGGACACAGGATTTTTGAGAGAGTGTTGCACAAATTTTTTTTAATGACCGTGAGTATTAAAGTTATCCGATAAAGAATTTATTTGTTAAAATTGGGTGTTGCACGATCCTAGAAAAGGCATATTTTATAAAAAATTTATACTTCGTGACCTAAAATTGGGTGTGGCCCGTGCCACACCCGGCTCCCATGTGGGTCCGTCCATGCATGGGACATGTCCATGGTAAGCCATAGCTTGATTCTTTTGTAATTTTGGTGCTAATATATTTCCCTTTTTACCGAAAAAAAAAAAACGTAAGTTTAGGATCAAATCCATGCGGGGTCTTTTAGAGTTGAAGATGTGTTTGGAGCAAGCCATTAGCAATCTAGCATAATATAAGAGAGGGAGGGAGGGACAAAACAATATATTTTCAGCCATTGAAAGCTATAAAACTGAATTAACGGTCATTAGTCATGGCTAACAAGCCAATTGTCGAGTTTGGATGCGCGTAACCAATAATACATCTTGATTTATTCAAATAACTTTCTATGTCAACAATGATTTGTTATATATGAAAGTCATATAATAGCCAAGTCAAACAGATTAAATAATGAATCACACATTATCCATCCTAAAATTGAATAAAACCGATGAATTAAATAAGTTACGTCATGCTGGATATATTGATCAATACGAATCTAATGTGTTGACTTTGTACATAATGCATGTTTTGACGGTCAATTCATCTATGAAAGTGTAGGAATTTCTATGAAGCAAAGCTAAAGTCAATGTTATATTTTATATCTCTATACAGTATAATGGTTTGAGTTAGTTTTCAGGTTATCGTTATTTATATTGGCCTCTCAAAAGTTGATAGTAAGTACCGATGTTGTCTAAAAGAAGTAACCTTTGGATTATACTAATTTTCAGCACTTTACACCATGGTTTATGTGTAGACGTTGGAATCATCCTTGACATGAAATGGTAAGATGCTAATTAAGATATGATATTTTTTAGTTTTATAAAGTTACAAAAATGCAACCTTAATATTTTGCTGTACGTTCATTTGTTTGTTTATCCTTGAATGAACACGGACAAGCCGTTTCATTTTGGGTTTATCTGTTCATTTTCAATCCTCGCTAGCTACTACAAGTCCCAATAGTAAAATGAATAATAAATAAAGATGAAATTTATCTATGCTACATGAATTTAAGTTTGTTGAACACTATGTTTTGTTTCATTTCTTTCTATTTGTTTTTGCAGCTCTAGATCTTCTTAATACCTTCAACATCAATGCAATTATAGGCCCGGAAGTTTTTATCGGATCAAAGCTGGTGGCATCAATTGCTGATAAGGCCAAAGTTCCTGTATTTTCTTTTGCTGGTAAATCCTCAGCAGAATACCCTTACTTTTTTCAACTTAAAGAAGATGAAATAGACATGGCCAAATGTATTGCTGCCCTTGTCGAATCATTTAAATGGAGGGACGTTATTTATGTATATGAGGACAACGCTGATCAAGGGGATGATATTTTATAATATTTATTCGAATCATTCCAAAACAAAAACGTAAGACTCACTTATAGAAGCACCATTTCTGCCTCAGCCACAAATAAAGAAGTAATCCACGAGTTGCGTAAACTCATGAAACTTCATACATCTGTATTTGTCGTAAACATGTCACCTTTGCTAGCATCCCGCCTTTTTGTAAATGCAAAGATATTAGGGATGATGAGCAAAGAATATGCATGGATTTTAACTCAAAAAACCATTGAGATCATGCATTCCACAGAATTTGAAGTTATTGAGTCATTGCAAGGGGTACTTGGTGTTAGGACTTATATTCCAGCATCAAGTAGGTTGCATAACTTAAAAAAAAGATGGCACAAGGAGTTTTCTATGGAGATCCCTATGCTTGCTATATGGGCATATGACATGATATGGGCACTAGCAGAGTCTGCAGAGAGGGTTGGAGTCCCAGAAAAAGGTTCGATGCTTTTAAGTGAAATCTTGAAGATCGAATTCAAGGGTGTGAGTGGCGAGTTTCAACTCAATCAAAGAAAATTGGTATCCAATGGATTTGAAATTATAAATATGATTGACTATGGAGAGAGGAAAGTGGGATATTGGACATTGTCAAATGGGATTAGAAGAGCACACACTCCATTCAAAGACACGGTTCTACATTCCAGTAACCGTGTCGAAGATGTTATCTGGCCTGAAGGGTCGACGACTATTCCAAGAGGTTGGATCTTGCGAATGAGTCTAGGTAATACATTACGAATTGGTATTATAACAGGAGTACCATTCAAGTATTTTGTAGATGCATATACTGATGCTGAGAAAAATGTTACAATTGCTACTGGATTTTCTGTTGATGTTTTCAACACTTGCATTCATGCATTACCATAGGAAGTGCCTTATGAATTCATCCCGTTAAAATATGAAAGATACGACGATATCATTAAGAAGGTGTACAATAAGGTAAGAAATGCGTTCACGTTTTCAACTAAAATGCACAAAAAATCTTAGAAAGACATTTACCTTTTATGTTGATTAAACAGGAACTCGATGGGGTACTTGGCGATACAACAATCCTAGCCAATAGATCCGAATATGTTGACTTTACAAGCACTTACACGGACGTTGGTTTAGGGACACTAACAAGAATTAAAGAAAAAGACTGGAGGGTCTTCTTGAAACCATTGGATGTATCCGTATGGCTAAATTTTGTTCTTTTTGGCATCCTCACTATCTTCACTATTTGGGCTATCGATGCTATGAATCCAGAAGCTGAAAGAGTGTCATCTTAAAGAATTGAGAAGATCATTTGGCTCATCTTATTGACCATGTTTTTCGCTCAAAGTTGCGGCTTGATCTAAGACCTTTTTACTTTACAAAACTAGCTAAGCAATATCTGATCATAGTGTGTTGTGCTTGTTTTTGCAAGAGATAAGTTGTCAAAGCACCTGTCAAGATTTGTTATGTTTGTTTGGTTTGTAATGGTGCTTGTCCTGATTACTAGTTATACACTGACTTCATTATTGACGGGTGAACAATTTGAATTAGCAACAAAAGGAGGAATTGTAGGCTTTCATGGTGGCTCTTTTTTTGGAGGAGTGATTATCAACAATGTCAAACTTACAGATAATATGCATAAGCCATATTACTCATATGAGGATTATGCTAATGCATTATCAAAAGGCGAAAAACATGGTGGTGCTGATGCTATCGTTGATGAAGTTCCATACATCCAAATGTTTCTTGGCAGGCACTCAGATGACTATGCCATGTTGTTATCTCAACCCATTACTTCTGGTTTTGGCTTTGTAAGTACTTTTCTTTCTCCCATGCAATGTCCACTAGTGCTGGAAAAATAAGAGATTAGTTAACCAGTCCACTGTTACTTGCCTGTTCAATCTAATACAATAACACATTCATTAGTGATTCCAATTATTTCATTCTTTGTTGTTTTTTCGTTTATCAAATATAAATTATTATTCTTACTTGTAACTGGACAACTGACCAACTTCTGACAAGAAAATAAAATCGAACAAAAAGCTCTTGTAATAAATTTCAGAAATTGTTAGAGACTGCCTTATTATAGTTCAGCTCGGGTTAATTACCTTATCTCCAATTTTTATCTTGTGAAACTAGTTCAATTTGATTACAGAACTCTAAGCTAGTTGCAATGCTCTATGGTCCCATATTCAGTTATCAGTCAAGCAAAGTATTACTGATAATACTAACACTGCTATACAACACTGCTCTAGACGGGTATTGCTCATCACTGCATTAGCCTATACATACATCACCAAATTCACCTTATTATTAGCACCTACCATCTAGCTACATTTCCATCTTACCCTCTTGCCATGATCACTCATCCAACATCCACAGTAAACATAGCAAGAAAGGTTAATGGCTTCACTAGGAACCCGTAACCCCTCCACAGCAAGGGCTCTGCCAATGATGCTACATTTCCATCTCATAAATGGCTTCACATAATTGGGAACACACTCCTTGTGTGAGGACCAACCAATCCCCCTGTGACAGTGTATTGAGAGGACCAAGCAGGTTCATCTTTCACTCCTTGCTATTCCTCTCATCATACACTGTCCTCCAAAACCATATACGCTTCACAATGGGTACCCTACATTATGGTACATTCAAATGAATTAGACCTCTCACTTGAACAGTCAAAACCAACCAATTTCCCCCCAAGGCCAAATTGGTTAAAGTTTTGAGGTTCAAATAAGTACAGTCACACCAAATGAACTCCAAGGTACTAGTAACAACCCATTGTTATGGTTTGATTATGACAATCTTGACTTATATACATATAAGACAAGTTTATGCAGAAAATGATGTTGTAAAACCTCACATCCAAACACCCCTTTCAAATACTTTCCAAAATACTCCTTTTACTGTTAAAGCCTGCAACTTTTCTAACACTCACTGAATTTTGTCAACCAAAACCATCTTTATGTTCCACTTCAGTTGAACATTTAAGATAGTCCTAGATGCCTTTGCTTTCAAACTCAAGAGCCTCATTCTGATTATCTCACAAAACAGGTCATATAACACCTCTACATTTCTTTTTTCATCTCTGAATAACCTACCATTTCTTTCCTGCCAAATTAAGTAGACACTTGCAGCTAAACCCAATCTTCTAATGATACTTTCAATAGAATCTCCATTGTACATTTTAGAAACTTCATCCATAATATCATTCCATTCCATAGCATTACACCTCAAGTTCAGCTTGACTTTGACTTTTTCCCAAAAACTGAGAGGTATAACTACATTGAAAGAATAAATGTAGTTATACAGATGCCCAGTTGCACGGTGATAGCCATATACAGATGAGGCTAATAATGGCAAAAGTACAACATCTAAAAGTTTAAAACTTATTAAGTTTAACCCTTATTTTATTTTAGGGAGATTATTTGCACACTTTATTTTTTATTTTTTGATTGAGACACTCATATATACAATCGGTTAAAGCAGTGTACATTCACAATACATCAGTTTAATGCACACGATTGAGTGTCCCAATCAAAAAATGGAGTGTGCAAATCATTTCTCTTTATTTTAACAATGGTTCGTTCCGATCCCTTAACTTTTTTATTTGTTAAATTTAACCAACAACTTTCATCATTTTATTCATCAAGTCTATCACCAATCCGTGCGTATAAAACCGTATTTTTGCCAACATATAAAGTTGACGAGCTTTAAAAGTCTATAATGTTACCTTTTCTAAGTATTTATACATGCAGGCACAAGCACTTCATACATTTGTATACGTGTTTTCTTACACATGTAGCCATGTAGGTATATCATACGTTTGTGCATGTGTTTTTTTTTCTAAATCACTTATCGCACTTATCTATATCTGATCAGGTCTTTGCAAAAGGTTCGCCGTTGGCAAGAGAGATGTCAAGGGCAATCGCTAAAATAAGAGAAGATGGCACTCTATTGAATTTGGAGAAGAAGTGGTTTGAGAAAGAGTTTTCTCTAGCTATCATCCCAAGATTATTTCAAGACACCCAAAAGCCAGAACTTTGATAGGTTTCGGGGTCTGTTTATTGCTATTGGGGTCTGTTTGGTTGTTGCTCTTACAGCCTCAGCATTTAATGTACTAAGTGCAAGGATGGAAGTCTTGAATATTATTAGACTCTTAGCAGGACATAACTTAATGGCCATTATAAAGTATCTCTCGTTTAGAAACAGTGCCCTAACATAAGTAGGAGTGCAACTGTAGCCAGTCAGACAATATAAATGATAATAAACTATATATATATATATATATAATAGTCACTAGTGATATACGCTTTAAGTAAGAACTATAATATATTTACGCTATATTGATTTACATTTTTGTGGAGATTTAAATCAGCAAATAAGACTCAAAATCAAATGTCTTAATTTTGGGGAAAACAATCCAAAGAAGCACAACAACGAAATTTATACGATACGTCCACACGATCACTACTACAAAAAGTATTTTTCTGAAACTGCCTTTTGATATGGTTAGAGAAGACCATATAAAAAACGAAAAAAACATTATTTAATACGGTTTAACCGTTATTCGTACGGTTTTTGTGTGGGTTTTGTTTTTTTGTTACGGTTATTTATAAAACCGTACCAAAATACTTTTATTTGGTACGGATTTATTTGTTAAATAACCGTGCTGAATAAGATTCTCAACTGATATTTTGACAGATTTACCACATAAAAGAAGTTTGTCGGAAAATTCTAACGACAAACGTCAATTCGTTTACTATCATTATACTGAAACAAGTATGTTAACAATAGTGTCTGTATACTACTAATATATTTGTGAAATAATGTAGGTATATATAATTGTTAGAAATCTATTATAGAGATATAATAATAATTTCAAGCAGAAGGGTGAAACTAATCTTGAACCTGCCAAGAACTTAGATTCAGATGATGAATATGGAGTGTTTGAAGACGATTGGAAGAATGAGCAAATTAGAAAAGTTGCGGCATTGCTTGCTAGGAATTTTCAGAAGTGTCTAAAAGAAAACTACCAACAACAATCTTCGTACTACTTCATCAAAGAGACAAACCTCAGTATAAAGGAAGGTTTGAAAAACATAACGAGAGTAAGCATGCTACATCCACAACCGAACTAAAGATGATATTCCGTTATGAAATGTGAGTTAAGGTTTAAAGTTACATACACGGGTGGAAACCGTGCTCCTATGTTAGCACTAAAAGTATTTTTTACACTAATTTAGTGTCAAAAATTACAAAATTACTTCTTAAATAATTAATTCCAAACCTCACTCTTTTTTGGAAACTAAGGTATTTGATTAATGATTCCGTTTATCTGAGCTTAACAATTTAGTCTGCAATATAAGATTCACCATTGGACATCCATAAATAGCTGACTGAACTTGTCTATAAAGTTACGAGAGTTGTACTAGATATATATCGACTTGTATATCCTTATTTACATAATTTGTTTCTTTTATCAGTTTTCAATTACTCTTTCATAAATACTGTAGTCTAACGATATTATAAGTTGTATTTATTTAATCTGCAATAGACGATATGTTGGGTTATTAAATGGTTTTAGCTCGTGATATAAGATATGTCTGCTGTTGCGTATGTGAGTGTGTTGCGTGATTAGGTGAATGTTGCTATTTTATTTATATTCTGTCTTCTGTGATGCTGACATTTCGCTGGTGATGGGATTTTTGTTCTTGCAGTCGGCTATGTTGCTGGTCTTGTTACCCTCTAATGTCCAACCTCTTTTTACTCTTTAGCATTCACTCCATTACACATGGACTTCTCCAAATTTGAATATTGAACACTTGTGAAATGTTATATTGACCTGCGTTAATCATAAATACGCTCCTCTCGTGAGTTCGTCTGTTGCGTTCGTCAATGAGTCGTATAGCATTCAGGCTAGTCGTGATTGTCTGGTTTGTTTCATTGTTGTTGTCGTGTTAGGGTTGTTTGTTGTATGTTGCTTGATATATCGCTATTTATGCTCGTATTTGCATAGCGTGCTGGTTAGATTAATTAGATATGGCTTGATTGAGCTGATATGATAATTGCTCTTGTTGTACGTATGGGCGGTTGTTATGATTGCTTGGTTGATTGTTGCTCTTAGGTCCTGTTCGGTGCATTTGTTGTATTGTTTGCTTTGTCTATGTCTTTGGCTTATGCTAGACAGGTTTTTTTGTGTTTTATCGCTTGGTCTGTTGTTGCTGTTCAATGAGTTGTTCTTGTTGTTGGTGTTGATGCTGTTGTTGCTGTGTTGGCTGTTGCGGCTAGTATATAGCATGTAATTCAGTTGCTGCCATTGCACTATGAGTCTTCAAGAATGCTAGTTTCGTAATGTTGGCTAACTATTGATAGGGCGGGGGCGGGGGGTTCGGGCGTGTGGGGGCTGAGAGGTGGTGAGGAGTTGGGGTGGAGCGGTGCGGGGGGAGGGGGGGGGGGGGGGGGGGGAGCGGCGGTGGTTCGGAGGATGGGGGGGTGGGTGTGGGGGGGGAGGGGGGTTGGGAGTGGCTGTGGATGTGAAGGGAGCGGTGGAGGGGGGGGGGTGGCGTGCGAGGGGGGTATAGATTGTTGTTGCTGGAAGACTTGCTGCGAGCTTTAACTTGGTGCGTGGATGGCTTATTGCATTGAATTGATTGTTTTCTGGGCTCTGTCGACTCAATCCGCTTTTTGCTTGATAAATCTTTAAGGCCTCAAGTGGGCTAGCATTTCCTGCTTTTGACTAAGCTAAGGTTTGGCTCTCTGCTCTACATTGCTTTAGACTTCGAGTGATTGTGTTGCTTGTTTTCGCTACATCGCGTTGGATTGGCTATGGCTTAGTTTAGCTATGTTGCTGTGACTGTGTATGTTGTTGTAGTATGTTTCAATGATGTTCGTATAGTCATGTTCCATTTTGTTAGATATGTGGATGTCTTCATTAGATTCTTTGTTTGTTTGCTCGTCTTGTCTGAGATTGATATGTGTGCCTATTGTTGTTGTTGCATATGTTGTTTTTGAACTGTGCCTGGTGAGCTATTGTACATTATGATTGGTTCGCTTTATGTTGCGTTAGCTGTTGCTCTCGGCTTAGCGATGCTTGTTTCTGCATAGTTCTGCTCTATGGCACTGTCATAAGCTGTTTGTTTCTTTTGTTTCTTGATCTGTCAATGGAGTTCTGGATAATAGTCTGTTGTTGTTCGTGATGGATATTTGTTTCGATTGTGATGATTAGTTTGTTTCTGTTCGGTTTGCTGTGTACTATTCGTTCTCGCTTGCTGTTGTGCTGTTTTTGTTGTTGCTGTTGCTTCTCGAGGCTGCTGTGCTCGCCTGTTGTTGTTGCTGCTAATGCTGTTTGTTCTGGTGCCTATTAAAGATGGGCATAAGCTTGCGCTTTGCTGTGCATCATATGTATAATATCTTCGATAGCATGGCACTGATCTCCCAGTTCCTCCTAGATTAGTTGCTCATATAGTTGATGTTTGAGTATTTCAATTTTGTTGTTCTTTTTGCTTGCTTGCTCAGCTTTGTTGCTGTTGTGTTGTTGTTGTGTCGCTTTGTTGCTTTGTTCTTGTTTGCTGTTGTTGCTGTTGCGCTGTGCGATGCTGCTGCTGCTGCTGCTGCTGTTGTTTTGCTGCTGCTGCTGTTGTGTTGTTGTTGCTGTGTTTGCCTTTGTTGTTGGCTTGGCTGCTGTTTTGCTGTTGCTGTTGCTGTTGGTTTTGTTTGCTGTTGTTGTGTTCTGTGTTGTTGTTGTTTTGTTGCTTTTTGTTGCTGCTGTGTTCTGTTTGCTGTTGTTGTCTGCTGTTGCTTTTGTTTGTTGTGCTGTTGTTGCTTTTGTCGTTGTTGTTGTTGTTGTTGTTGTGTTGTTGCTGTGTTGTTTTTGCTTTGTTGTTTTTGTTGTTGTTGTTGTTGTTTTTGTTGTTGTTGTTGTTTTGTTGTTTTGTTGTTGTTGTCTTTGCTGTTGTTTGTTGTTGTTGCTTTGTTGTTGTTGTTGTGTTGCTGTGCTGTTGCTGTGTGTTGTTGTGTTGTTGCCTGTTGTTCTGTTGTGTTGCTCTGTTGTTGTTGTGTTGCTGTTGTCGTTGTTTTGTTGCTGGTGTTTGTTGCTGCTGTTGCTGTCGTTGTTGTTGTTGTTGTTGATGTTGCTGTTTGTTGTTACTGTTGTCGTTGTTGTTGTTGCTAAAATTTTAAAATTCAACCACTCTTATTTAACCCAAACATAGATTTTTTTTTTTTTTTTTTTTTTTTTTTTTTTTTACACACCAATTACTTACTTCCCACTTTCATTTATTTATTTTCATTTAAAAAAAATGTCTCGATGCCACAACCAACCGATCAATTTTCAAAAATCTTCTCAATATATCACAACAATCATCCTCGTCTAACCCAAACGCTCCTTCATCCGGATACTTGACATCTTCTTAGTATCCTTCATTTGGTGCCCAATTCTCTATGCCCACATTAACCCCCGAACAACTATATCAACAATACCAAACACAATTGCCTAACCAACAATTTCAAAATCGTCAACAAAATCCACCATTACAAGAAACACAATCGTCACAATCGATGCCACCACCAACAGAGCCCCCTTAATCCCGCAACGCAAAAAAATCCACAACCAACCGCAGCAGAAGAAAAAACGTGTCGCAAAACGTAGCACCATCGACATAACCGACGAGGAAAGTCAACCCAAACCCGTACGATCTCATTCTCGTTGGACAGGGGCGGAGGAAACTTTATTAGCCTCGTGTTATGTTAGCGTTTTTGAGGACTACCGAACCGGAAATGACTAAAAGGACGACTCGTTTTGGAACAAGGTTATTTTCGAGTTCAACAAAGTTTCTCATCACAAACGTACAAAGGATATGTTGACGGGTAAGTGGGAAACTTTGAACCCTAATCATCAAAGGTTCAACGCTATATACAAACGTTTGAAACGTTTGGGTCAAAGGGGGGAAGACGACAATGATCTTTGTTGGGGATTATTGTAACCAGACTTAAGTCTGTTCATCGTTAAGTCGGGTAGCTAGTTAGTACTGCCAGTACTAAGTTAAGTCTGGCAGTCTTAGTTAAGTCTGTTTAGTATTTTAGATAGTTAAGTCTGTTTATGTTTAACAGAATGGTTATCTTAGGATATATAATAGGAAAGGATATGCACACGGTTAGATAACTTAGGATAAGATATGCATGTATCCTTTCACACGTTTTGTAGAATTAGGGTCTCCTTATAGTATAAAAGGAACCCTACGACATTGTGTTCTATGCCAGTTTTCAAGATTAATAGTATATACAAAGTTAGTGAATTCTTGTGTTCTTCATACTTGTTTGTGTTAAGATTCCGCATTAACACTTGCATATTTATCATTAAGAGTTTCTCACATAGTTGATTTGGATTTATCCAAGTGAACTATTGTCTTACAAAGGCTGTTTAGCTCCAAAACTTTTGGACCTACAAGTGGTATCAGAGCCTATAGAGGGACTCTGAGTAAGAAGAAACACATAAACATCAAACATTCATTCACTTAAAACCCTGAAAAATGTCTGCAAAAGCTAGTGATGCATACTCAGAACATCCAATTGATGATGATCTCTCAAATCATGATGATGCTGTCTCATAAACTAGTAAACCTAAACAACAACAACAGATCATGCCTGCAAGAACAACCATCTAAAATATCAAACTCCCAATTCTAAAGAAGGGGGAGTACGATATTTGGGCTATGGAGAAGGAGTACTACTTGGAGTATATTGACAATAATGTATGGAAGATTATTCAGAATGGAAACTCCAAGAAGAGGATCTCTATTGGTAAGGATGGTACTGTTAGAGTGCTTCCACCAGTCTCTGTGATGCGCGGGATTGCGACCACGCACTAGGGTTTTACCTCTCAAGGGATCTTGAGAAGCTTGCAATCCCCACCAGGCAGTGTACCTGACCGATGTAGTATAGTGTAGTGACAAGTACCGGGGGATTGATCGTTCTCTGCGGGAATAGTGTTGTTAGGATTGAAAAGCTACTCTAATAGGTCTAGGGGTGATGGAAGATTCTTTTTGTATTTTATTATTTTTAGGAAAGCAAGTAAAAATCTCGGTTGTGAAGGAGTGGGCGGAATTAGTTGCTAGTCAACTAACCCAAATAACTACTAATGCAAATAAAATAAAATAACAAGAAAGTAAATGTTTATGAAAACTAATATGGAGAGAAGTGTGTTTACTTAGATTTTTCCTTACTCCCTAACTATCTTTTACCGATTGATTAGTGTGTATTAATTGCGTGGATGACAGATTGTATTCCTTAATACCATTCGTAGGGGTGTGTACGGACTTCCCCTAACTCTATGAGCTCCTACTTCACTCCTATGTCGAGCCGGCTAAGAAGCTCCTAACATGGGATCACTAGAATTCGCTCATGCATTAAATACAATCAAATAACCTTAGTACACTGTCACAATTCTCAATTTCAGGTCAATTTCCTTAGTCCCGACATTTTCCTATTCATTGAATTTCAATTCAACATTACACGTAAACTGGGTTTACGGATATTCATTTGACGAAACCGGGTAGGTTAAGTCACATTATCATGAGACATCATTCATCGTACATTTCATAGACTAGGGTTAGTCTACATTTCATCACGACATCATTTGCATTCTATCCCACTCGTAGATTATATACTTTCAAGTTATACTTATTTATTTATCTTTATATAAATAATAAGACATGTTATTAGTTTTTAACCAAATGCACCAAACAAATTCCACTAGGGCATTAATATAATTTTTATATTAGTCAAAATTCCACTAAGGTTATAAAACTATATATTATATATTTTGGTGAGCTACCAAATATTAAACCTTTACTTGAACTTATGTATATAATAAATTGTACTAACAAAGTAATAACTATCAAAATACCTAATGTTTACAAAAATTATATTTTTATAATTTTTACAACTTTGTTATATCCCGTATCGTCCTGTTATATTTTATTTTTAATTACCCCGGTACTCGATAACGCTAAAATTACAAAACTATGCACTAAACGGTACCCTGTAAAAACAAAGTTGTACCAAAAATGACCAAGCCACCACCTCTTCATGAGGTGGCCGGCCAAGAGGTGCCCAAGGACACTTGTGTCCTCTAAAATCACCTAACATAATCCCACTAACACCAACTATCCTTCATAACATGCATGTAAAATTTTTAGATCAAAAATTTGCTCTCTTTGTTTTTCTTGCTTGCCTAGCTCGTTCCAAATTCAACACCAAGGAGACCAAGAAATTTTTCAAGAACAACAACATTTACAAGTAGTAATTATCATCCATTACAAGGTTTTGAAATATAAACCTATGGATTAATAGGGTTTTCTTCCTAAAATTAGAAATCTTCCAAGTAAGTTCATCACTTTATTTTCACAAGTTCTACCAAAAATTCCTTTCAAGGTATATGTACTTTTGTTGTTTTTGTACTTGCATATAAAGTCTATACCACAAAACCTAAGTTTACATCATTTTTATGTATAGAATGGATTACTTGATAACCTTTGGAGTAATGGTTGAAAAATGATGTTAGGGAACCCATGACACCCTAGGAAGGTGTATGGTAGATTAAGGGATTGTTGATGTTGTTAGTGATGGACTTGGACAAGTAAAAACTAGGAAAAACCATTTTTGGAACAATATAAAAAGCTACTGTCCTTAATTTCAAAATATGGTAAACTCAGTGAGTTTTGGTTAATTTTTGACCTAAGAACTAGAAAATACACTTTTAGATGAATTCATGGTCGAAAGAACGGATAAAAACGGACTTATAACGAAGGAGATATGCCAAAAACAAAATATACTAACTATAAATACTTTTCCGGAAAAATGTTGCTGATGTACGAATTTGTTTGACCAAAAGCGAGCCTTAGACCTTGTCAAAACTTACCAAATTATTGAAATATGTTAGTATACCTTTTTACCTTTTCGGGGATATAAAGAACTTGAGAAACGGCCTTATAACGAATAAGTTACGATTTTTCAAAGAATATTAGTTCACTAAAATTCTACCAGCACTTTTACTCACAAATTTTTCTAAGTCTACCCAGAAACTTTGCAAACACCCATGTTGGGAGCCATTTTCTCATCAAATGACTGAGTTCTGGAGTTGGGACTCCAAGGAACAAAAGTTAGAGCACCTGGCCTAGTTTTCAAATCAAAAAGCCGTTTGTCATTTGGACTTAAAATAAGTAATCTACAGCCATCCAAACATTCACAAAAACTGCCCAGAAATGGCAGTTTTGGCCAAAACACCATACTTTTCGACCATTTATCTTAAAATCTGGGCACATTGAGAAAACTTCACTACTGAACATATTTAGGCTTGGTGCTAAGCTTTCCAGAAATACCAATTTTGTTTCCTAACTCTCAATATTCACTGATTTACAACTAGTTTTCCGAGACCATTTTTAGCCGTATTTCAGAAATTACTAAGTATAATATTTACGACGAAAACTTGTATTTTCACAATTTATCACCAAATAACTATCGTACAACATTATTACACTATATGAACATGTAATATTCATTATGACTTTATACGATAATATAAATTATATTTTCGACAATATTACATATTTTGAATTAATACGAGTGGTATAGATTATAAGTGCAAGTGCATACACGAATTCATTTCATAATCTAAATTAGATTACATGCATTCATTTTAGGTTGCGGCTAGGAGTTGCACCTCATCACTTCAGTTCATACACTACATATTGTACCATCACTTGAGGTGAGTTTTCATAGCCCCGTTTACATTTCATTATTTATTTCAAATCCCACGGGGGAGAATACATTGCACCATTTTTCATACGAGCCTAAGTATCAAATCCATATACATTACTTAAGTTACCACATTGCCATGTTTTAAGTCCCCTATTATCATGAACCGTTAATTGTATTTAAGCGAGAGTGAGTGGATAGATCTATTGAGGGTGACGCCTCCATCCGTGTTGGGGTTACCAACAGTCAAACGGATGCATTTCATTTGATCATTGTTAGAGTGTCTGGCAAAACACTCTGGAGGGGCATTACATACAGTCTAGCTTCGGGGTCATGAGCTTAAGAGATAATGTACACTTTTATTAATTATGTGACAGTTCGTCATTCACTTATACTTATGGTTATCGTACAACATTCATTTACATAAACCTATGATTTCTCACCAACATTATTGTTGACCGTTTTAGCAATGTATTTTCAGGTTACTAAGATAACAACATGTGACTTGCATATGGACCATCATGAAGTCGAGGAGTCGACGCGTCTCACCTTTCATTTTATGCACTTATGTAACGTTTGATCAAGTTGAACTAGTTTTCATGAACTTGCAATACCATTATGGGACCTATTTTGTAAACTCTGAATGTTTTAATGATCAAACGATGTATTTTCAAAACGACACTTTAGGTCGTTCAATATAACCTTGTATGAGATGCCATGATCGTTACACCCAGGTATTCAATTCCGCTGCCATATAACAGGTAAATTCAGGGTGTGACATACACCTTGGTTCATGTTTCTTAAGATGTTCAAGCATGTTACAAACCGGAAGTCTGCCAGTTTTCTTAAGCCTAACATCGATAATCACCCATCCAATACAATTAATAACATACCATTCAATCAATAATCAATAGTTAGGTTTCATTAGATCTAAGCAAACACAAAGAAAACCTAGCCTAGCATGTTAAACAAAAGACAAGAACAAGATAGAATCAAACAACACATAGACAGATTGAATGATTAATTGATTACTTATCTTCAATGTAACATGGAAGATCCCAAGGTTAAAAACCTTGAAAAAGCTGCTAAAAATCGTCTAGGGTTTCTCCCTTAAAAGTTCTACACTAATGACTAAAAATTATGCGAATATATATAGAAAAACATATCTGACGGCGTCACGTTATAGCCTTGATGCCGTCACCTCGCCGTGGTTAGGGTTTCTTGATGGCCTTCTTGACGCCGTCCCCCTTTAAACTCCCAAAAAACATTCTGGCTTATCAAGGCTTGACGGCGTCACATCCATGCTTGACGCCGTCAAGGGTACTATTCATCAGATTTTTGGCACTTTGTCGAATTCTTCACTTTTATGCTCCAAAAACGTCCAAAATGCTTCCTTTTCCAGAATTTCTCTCCAAAGTACCTGAAATGCCAAAAGGAATGATTTAGGGCGATATTTGATCAAATAAATATGATTTAGGGCTTAAATGACCCCCGAAAAGCGGTACACTTTTCGCCTTATCAAATACCCTTACACTTGAGATTTGCTTGTCCCCAAGCAAATGCGCTTTTATTCTAATCAAAATACAAGTTAGGGGTCATTTAACACTAATATAAAAGTAATTACAACAATTAATCGTTCCTCTTCAATCATAATAAGCACGGAGATTACATACTAGCACCTCACAAGTAGTGTTTGGACACTCACATCTCTCAGGTGTCATAGAATTATATCTCACAAATGAAAATGAACAATATATCTCACTACCTGTCATAGCAAATAGATTACCATAGGCTTGGGAAAGGATCGAAAACCTTCTCCACTAGGCGTAAGCACCTAAGATAAACTATCAAAGAGGGCTTTACAAAAAGGGTTATAATGAGGTGTAGGGATATGATAAACACGGTTTTGTTGGATAAGGAATATTTTACTGGTGGCGAGTTAAAGATCTTGATTAATTACATGTACAATATGGCGTTGCTAAGCCAAGACTAGACTCGACTTAGGCTAATCAAAAACTTATAAACATAAAAAGAAACGGGATGGTAGTCCGTATGTTTTTTTCTACTTTTCTTTTTCTCATTTTTTTTCTTTTTCTTGTTTTCTCGATTTTTTTTTCGATTTTTTTTTACATACACTCTTGCCCTACCATCCAAAATAATACATCATAGGGGCCTCGGTTCTCCCCTTACACTTGAACTTTTACATACTTTACAAATAACTATTCTAATGACTCGAATTAAGATAATCGAAATACTTGGAGTACTTTTAAAATATTTAGCACATATGGGGGTAATAATGTTGTTCTTCCCCATTACTCCATTACACTAGTACTTTACCCATGAGTCCCAATCGTCCCAAAACAATATGTACAAGGATATGACTCGACTTAGCAACCGTGTAATCAATTAGATATTTAACTAAGGGTTTAAACAAATGTTGTCACAATAATGCACTAAAGGTGAGTGCATACAAGGTAGGCTAAGGCGATTTGGGTGTACATTTAAGTGGGGTGTAACAAATTCTTCCTTTAAGTAAAATGTTTAAAGTTAGAAATTAAAAGATAGGCTCGGAGGGGTGTACTAGGGGTATCGTGTACCAAAAATGGGTACAACGCTAAGGGTGTGGGAGAATTACTTGACCAATGTAGTCAAAGTAATTATAACAAAAACACAGGTGTAAAACAAGGGTTAATCCTAATGCCTCTTATCATGTAGTAAATCTAACTACACGAATGTAGTCTCACTTGTGGATTCGGGATGGTCCTATCGCAAGTTCTAGAATCTAAGTGCTACCGGTACACACATCATAGCATAAATGCTTTTCCTACCAATTCTAGGGGCGAACCTCACATATTTGGGGTGGAAATTTTTTAGTGGTACGGTTTTTGTGCTAGTCATATAACTCCTATCCATGAGACGCTCATTAAGACCAAAGTTTCACTCCTAAATGTTGTAAAAAATTTTAAATTTGGCACTAAAATTGCCCTAACAGGTATTTATCTCGGTTTTATTACACATCTAGCTTTAAACAAACAAAAATCAAGCGTAATTGCATTCTTTAAGGTATCGTAATTTACCCCCCTTTACACTTAAGATGAACATTGTCCCCAATGATCAAATAACAAGATGTAAAAGTAAATAAGGTAAAAGAATGAAATCAAATACTCCCCTGATTCGCTTGGTGGATAGAGGGGCAACATGGTTAGATCTTCTTCCAAGAAAATGAACACTCAAAGCTTCCCTTCCGAAACATAAATCATCTTCTTGTCCAAAATAACCTGTTAAACCTGAGAAAACAAACACGAAACCGGCATAACATCGGTGGGATAAATCTGTATAAGGATATAATGGTTGTGGAATGAATATTTTGCAGATTCCTGGAGTTTATAAGTTAGAGATCTTATAAAGCATTTTATGATTCCGAAAGAAAAACAAAACTTTCAAAAATTCCAGAAAACTGAACCTGACGCTTGACGCCGTCAGAAGTGATCTGACAGATTTCTCATGTTAAGTTTCCGGAAAATTTCTGGAAAAACTCAATTCTTACTTCCTGGAAATCCTGCAAAATATCATTATGACTTGATACAAGCATTTGACTCAAACAATTACTAATATGTATGTCAATTTAATATTGTTATGATTCATGTTTATTTGTTCTTATAAACCGATTTAGATTTCCCTTACACTTATCTTTTGCAAAATACCTTTATATGTAGTTAAGACGAAGATAAAAACAAAATAAAGCATTTTCACAATTTAGTTTGAAGCATGAATCAATAACAATAAAAATAAAACATACATACGAAAGCAAATAAAATCAAACAAGCAAACAAATAAACACACAAAGCTTGGGTTGCCTCCCAAGAAGCGCTTTTCTTTATTAACGAGTCTTCTAGCTAGACTCAAAGTCGGTCTACGTTTTCCCGTTTTGTTTCTCAATTGCCCCTCTAATCATTCTAACAATCTCCATATCAACTTTGTATCTAGGTCCGAGGTTCAAGCAATCTTTATAATAAAGGCTTCTCTTATTCCAAACATAGTCCATCCCTTTCTCCTTATCCTCATCATTGATGTCCTCAATTGCACCAATGTTGTCCTTATCTAGTCGAGGCACGAAACGAAATTCCTTTGCCTTATAAGGCATCCTATAAGTGATTCTATCAATGTTATTAGAAAACTGAACCGTGCCTTCTAAACGATCATACTCCAAATTGGACACCTCAACAAATGGTTTACCTAACACAACGTGAGATAAGCGACAATCAACAACACTTGCCAAATCTTCAAGGACCATGAAGTCGGTGACAAAGGTAAAACTTCCAACAAGGACATGAATACCTTTAATCCTTTCAACGAAGTTACAAACTCCGCCGGGATACTTGGGGTCTTTCCTAGGCTCAAGTGGTGTGTTCATGATGTGGCTATAAATGCTTGAGGACATCACGTTGATTGGGGATTCACAGTCAATGTAAGCATGCTCAACATATTGGTACCCAATCATACATGGTATCTTCACATTTCGAGGATCACCCCTCTTAATCTTTGGGTCAATTCTAACAAAAGGTGGTCGAGGGTTATCAACTAGGTTGTTATAGTAAGCAATCTCCTCCTTAGTGGGGTATAAATTGAAATAATCATCCAACCTAGGATCTATCTCCTCTTCATAGATTTCTTAACCAACTCCTCAACCGTAAGATTATTACGTTCTAAGTAATTGTCCGAGTATATGGCGGTTGCTAGGTTGTTAAAGGCATAGTCAAGCTCTACATCAATCATCCTATTGAGCTCTCTAAGGTCACTTATCTTATCCTCAATTTGGCTACGTAACGAAGCCACTTCGTCCGGTGTATGGGGTGGATTCTCGTTTTCCATAATGACGAACTGAATAGTCAATGAAAATCTTATACGAACAAAAGCACAAAGAAAATAGATAGACTAAAGAAAAACCTAGAAAAATAAATCAAAAATCTCACTAGAAAGGAATCTAGTGAGTAGACCTAAAAAAATAAAAATTCAACCTAAACAATAAATATTCCCCGGCAGCGGCGCCAAAAACTTTGATGTGCGGGATTGCGACCACGCACTAGGGTTTTACCTCTCAAGGGATCTTGAGAAGCTTGCAATCCCCACCAGGCAGTGTACCTAACCGATGTAGTATAGTGTAGTGGCAAGTTGATGAGTGCTCTAACACTCATCATTTTTGGTCAAATCTGAGCTGCAAAACATTTAAAAACACTCAAAAATGCATCAAAATACTGAGAATATCCCAAAATTGTGTTTTATATGTTTCAGATGCAAAATGGGTAAAAACAGATGAAAAACGAACAAAGTTTGCACAATTGGCAGTTTTAGTCCCCCAACTTTTAAAGATTGGCAAAACTAGTCCCTGAAGTTTAAAATTGTGGAGTTTTATCATTCAAGGTCCCTGAAATATTTTAAGTTGTCAAAATTGGTCCTTGAATGAATTTTTGGGCAAATGGCAGAAAAGGTCCCTCAACTTTTGAAAATTGTCAAAAAAGGTCCTTGGGTATTTAAAATGGAAAAATTACATCAAAGGTCCTTGGGAGATTAAAGAATGGCAATTTTGGTCCTTATGGTTATTTTGGAATATTGGCATAACAGGCCCCTCAATTTCAGCAATTAACAAGAATGGTCCTTGTGCTTATTTGTAACTAAACCGAAATGGACCCTTGTTATTTATACAACCCAAAACCCCAGCCCACTACCTATCAAAACCAGCCTACCCCTTTTAATACTTCACCCCGTTTGACCCCAGTCAAACCAATACCCTGAACACTGTTCATCCCCTACCCTTTCCCCCCAATACCTGCTTCCATGTCCCCCCTCTCCCCCTTCTCCATTATTATCCTCACCTTCTCCACTCATATTTCCCCCTCCTCTCACCAACTCACCTCCTCATTAAATATCCCTTACCTGCCAAACCAACCCACAAAACCTGCCAAAAGTCCTTTTCCCGCCAAAATGCCTATCAAAGGCTGGGATCAAAACTAAGCATCCAACGGCTCACAAGAATGGTGGGAAAGACAGAGAAAGTGTCCAAGGCTTATAAAAGGGAAAAAGTAAGTCAAGAAAAAGGCAGTTAGAGTAGAATAGTAGTAGTGTAATATAGATTGTCGACTTAGCTTAAATTTCCATTTTCTATTGTAATTTCTAGCTTAAAATTCTTGTACTAAGTATTTATAGTGTATTTGAAACTCAATTTGATCATCAATTACAAGATTTCAGTTCTACATTTCCAATTTGTGTTTTCAAGTATAAAATCTCAAATTATTGTTAAGTTGTCAAATGTTGTTGTTTAGATGTTTTTTTTGTTGTTCATATAAGCTTATTGATAAGTTTCTTAAAGCTTTCAAAGCAGTTAAAATAGTTTGAATCAGTAACTCAAAAATACAAAAAAAAAAAAAAAAGATAAAAAATGAAAAATCTAGTTTGAAGGTGGCACAAGATTGAAACCTGGTTGAATTTGGATGACAGTGGTTGTAGTACCTCATGGGAGGATTTAGGCCATGTTCTTGGTATTTGGTTCTCAGTTCTAAGCATGGATCATGTGTAAGCTCAATATTTCATTTTCTGTCTGTTTACTGTACAACTGCTTAATAAGTGCTTATTTATGTTCTTTTTGGCTTCTTAGGTGTAAGTCAGTCATAATATTGCTTTACATTACATATTGGATCAGTAGAATTCTAGGATACTTTCTTTTTCACATCCACTGCCAAATTAACTTATTTTAGTATTTTAGGTGTTTGTGGTTTTAACTCATGTTTCTGAGCTTATTTGAAGTTCCTTAGTCACAATTAGTAATTAGGAATCAGTTTCATGGTTTAATTCATCCATTTGCTTCTTTAAAATTGTCATAACAGTTCAATTGGGAGTGTTTGGATTTGCTTGCTTCACTTTGTTCTTGTGTGTTTCAGTGGTTGCAAGATAGTGAAACATGATTCATTAGGTCACATTAGGATATTAATACCATAAAATCAGTAGCTATTTAACAAAAAGTCAATAATCTCTTTAAACTCATCATTTTAGTTAACTGCTGGAGTTTATAGTAGCATAACCACCTACATCCTTTCATTAGTTGTTAATATACATTATTTCAGTTTTATTGTAGCTTATTATATCATTTTCACTCAGTAAATTAGGATCAAACTTCACCAAAGTCAAACTTTCATCATAAATTAAAAAGTCAAAAATTGACCCTTTGGCAGAAAACCAAAAATGGCAAGAATTGTTTAGATTTTTGTATTTGGATTTAGATCTTATGTTTTTCACATGTTGAAGCCCCCCCACCTAGTCTATTGAATCCCACCTTGGGCTTAATTTTGTGAATTTTCCTAGTGCTTATTTTGGCTTATCAAACAGGCCTGCAGGCCACTGCATGTGCCCTGCACCAGGAACTCAGTCCCAACACCCTATTTTCCATTGCTTGTCCTAACCTCTCTAGTGGGCCCCACTCCCTGGCTCTTGGCTTTTTAGAAAGCCAATAAGCCATACTTCAAGGCTCTGTGCTTATTTTGAGGTCTAGGGCTTTTTAGCTAGGGCTGCACCTCCATTTTATTTTGTCCCATTTCACATGCATGCTGATCACTCAGTTTTTGTGCACATCTTTCATGCCCACTCCTGACTTCATTTGTGGGACCCAGGGGTCAACTCTTGGCTTTTTAGAAAGCCAATAAGCTCAGCTTATTGGTTTAGCTTTTGATTTGGACTTCCAATCCCCCTAGTGGACCCCACAGACCTCTTAAGTTGCTTCAGTGGGCCTATATAGTCTGTGGTTGATTTGGATCTGCTTATTTGCTCATAAGTGCTTATTTCTTGTGCTTTTCTGTTTCACTTGGCTTATTTCAAGTTACCACATATCTGTTTTAGCTTAGTTAACCATGTGGTAGCTTGTGGTTGGCTTTTTCAAGTTTAATCAAGTCCTAATAAGCTTAAAGCTTTCAACTGTTAAGCACTTTGGCACCCATAGTGCTTTTTCTTGAATCTCAACCAAAGTTCCTTTTTTAAAGTTGTCCATTTTAAGTGTTTAAATAGTTTTGTAAAAATAAAATCCAGAAAATCATCAATTTAAATTAAGTGATAGCTTCTATTTAATATTTCTTAGCTTTTTAGCTTATTTTCCAACTTTTTCATTAAGCACTTGCTGTTTTTATATTTTTCTTAACTTTCTGTCATATTGTAGTATTTACAGAAAAAGTTTTAGATTTATTACTGTTCATTTAGTATTTATAGTAATTTAAATTAGTTTTAAATAATTATTAAATAGTAATTAATTAATATTAAATACATAAATAGTCTAATAAATATATTTTCAGTTCTAAAATTAGTTTTAAGTTATTTTAGATTTTTCTAAATTAATTTTTCATTTATTTAGGTTAATTTCTTATTTAATTATAATTTAGTGTAATTTAGATAATTAATAAATAGTTTTTAATTAATAATAATTAATTTAATAGTCTAATATTTAATTTTCTTTTTCCAATAATTTTCTTTTGTCATTAGGTTTGTAAAAATATAATTTTCATACCCTAGGGATTAATACTGCTCTTCTTTCACTTTTATTTTTGTACGTAGACGTTTATTTAAACGTAAACATACGTTTTTAGGTCTTAAAACGTTTCTAGGATATTTGGTTTTACGTGTTTGTTGATAATAATCATTTGAATCATTTTCTTTATATTTCCTTAGTTTTAAATCACAATTACCCTTTTCCATTCAAAATCACCCGATCACAAGTCGTTTTAATACCATTCACACCTCGTCGGGACTTAACGACCCGGGGAAACTCTGTACTCCTTGGTTTAGTATTGGTTCAATTGTTTGACTTTAGTTGACCAAATCCTTGGTCAGTTTTAGTTGACTGTTCAGAGCCAATCACAAGTACCGGGGGATTGATCGTTCTCTGCGGGAATAGTGTCGTTAGGATTGAAAAGCTACTCTAATAGGTCTAGGGGTGAGGGAAGATTCTTTTTGTATTTTATTATTCTTAGGAAAGCAAGTAAAAATCTCAGTTGTGAAGGAGTGGGCGGAATTAGTTGCTAGTCAACTAACCCAAATAACTACTAATGCAAATAAAATAAAATAACAAGAAAGTAAATGTTTGTGAAAACTAATATGGAGAAAGTGTGTGGTTACTTAGATTCGCGTGCGTCCCTAGAACTATCTTTTAGGGTCGACGGCTGATTAGTGTGTATTGAATTGCGGTGGAATGACGGATGGTGTATTCCTTAATAGCCCCCCATTCGTAGGGGTGTGTACGGGACTTCCCGTAAACTCTAATGAGCTCTACTTCAACTCCTTATGTCGAGCCGGCTAAGAAGCTCGTAACATGGATCACATAGAATTCACTCAGATTAAAGTACAATCAAATAACTTAGTACATCGTTGTTCATGTTTCTTAAGACGTTCAAGCATTTACCAACCGGACAGTCTGCAGTTTTTTTAAGCCTAACATCGATAATCACCCATCCAATACAATTAACTACACCATTCAATCAATAATCAATAGTTAGGTTTCATTAGATCTAAGCAAAGACAAAGAGAACCTAGCTGCATGTTAACAAAGACAAGAACAAGATAGAATCAAACAACACTATAGACAGATGAATGATTAATTGATTACTTCATCTCAATGTAACATGAAGAGTCAGGTTAAAACCTTGAAAAAGCTGCTAAAATCGTCTAGGTTTTCCCTTAAAAGTTCCCACTAATGACTAAAATTATGCAATATATATAGAAACAGATCTGACGCGTCACGTTATAGCCTTGACGCCTCACCTCGCCGTGGTTAGGGTTTCTTGATGCCTTCTGACGCCGTCCCCTTTAAACTCCCAAAAAACATTCTGCTTTATAGGCCTTGAAGGCGTCACATCCATGCTTGACGCCGTCAAGGGTACTATTCAGCAGATTTTTGGCACTTTGTCGAATTCTTCACTTTTATGCTCCAAAAACGTCCAAAATGCTTCCTTTTCCAGAATTTCTCTCCAAAGCACCTGAAATGCCAAAAGGAACGATTTAGGGCGATATTTGATCAAATAAATACGATTTAGGGCTTAAATGACCCCCGAAAAGCGGTACACTTTTCGCCTTATCACTCTGCTACAGAGATTCTTGCTGTGGAGAAGGAGAGGAAGGCAAGAACCATCTTACTGATGGCCATTCCCAAGGAACATTTGAGAAGATTCCATGGTATGGATGATGCTAAGGAGATTTGGGAAGCCATCAGAACTAGGTTTGGAGGCAATGCTAATTCCAAGAAGATGCAAAAGACTGTTCTTAAACAACAGTTTGAAGCATTCACTGTGTCTAGTTCTGAAGGGATGGAAAAAGGATATGATAGGTTCCAACATCTCCTCTCAAAGTTGGAAGCTCATGGTTCAAGTGTGTCTACTGAAGATGCAAACCACAAGTTTCTCAGGTCTTTGCCAAAAGAATGGTCATCTCTGGCCATGACCATGAGAATGAAAGAAGATGTTGACACCTTGTCAATTGATGATATGTACAATAACCTTAGGGTTTTTGAACATGAGATCAAAGATGTGTCAAAGGCATCTTCAAGTGCTGCTAATGTTGCTTTTGTCTCTCAAAGCAAGAACAGTACTAGCAAAGTTAATTCTGGTAGCTATGGTACTTCTTCAAGCAACATGAGAGAAAGAGAAGTCCCTGCTGGTTTTGCTGATGAGGTTATCTATTCTCTTTTTGCAAAAAGATCAGAAGACGTGGACCTTATTAATGAGGACCTTGAACAAATAAATGATGTAGACATTGAAGAGATGGACATAAAGTGGCAAATAGTAATGATTGCTCTTAGAATGAAGAGATTCTACAAGAAAACTGGTAGAAACATCAGATTAGATGGAAAAACACTAGTTGGTTTTGATAAGAAGAAACTTAAGTGCTATAGGTTCCAGAACACTGGTCATTTTGCTAGGGAATGCACAACAAAGGTGGCCACTGAAGAAAAGAAGAAGAGAGACTCAGTGTATCAATATCAAGAAGAGGGAATGCAAAAGAAGGAAAAGAATCAGGTTGGGTTGCTTACCATGGATGATGGTGTTGTCAACTGGGAAGAGCACACTGATGATGAGGAACCAACAATCATGCTCTCAAGGCTATCAGCTCGAATTCTGAGGTACCCTTATGTTCTAAAATGAGTAAAATCTGCATTGATTCATATAATAATGTTAAAGCACTATGTGATGAACAAATGAATCAATAGAAGAACATGAAGTCAAAATTCTTGCTTATAGTAATGCTGTTAAAACCTTAGAAGCTCAAATTGTTACTTTTCAAAAACAGCAAGCAACCTTAAAAACTTACTTTTCAGGCTAATGAAATCTATGAAAAAGATGAAAAACTTAAAAGGTATAGAAGAATTGGAATAAAAGCCTTAAAAGATAAGGAATATTTACAGAACAAGGTTGATAAATGGGAAAATTCAAATAAAAACCTGTTTAGATTAGTTGATTCAGGAATGAGCTCAAACAGCAAAGTGGGATTAGGGTATGAAATTAAATCAAACAGTGAGGTGTTAAGTTATGAGGAAGAAATGGAAAATACTGTTTTTGGTTGTACAGATGAAGATTTTTTTGATAAACCTTTATACAATAGATTTGTAAAATCTGACCACTTTAAAGGAGTTCCACCACCCTTAAATGGAGACTATACACCTAATCCAGGGTCTGAACTTGATGATTCTCTGTTTGTTTATGGTAAAAAAGGACCCCAAAAAACCTAAAACAAATGTCTCAGATGATAAATACAGTGAGTATTCTACCTGTCAATCTGATGACAGTGAAGGGTCCATTGGAAACGTCTCTGAGCATTCTGAATCAGAACCAGAAAATGTCTCAAGTGAGGTGTCTAAGCCTAAACATGTTAAAATTAATAAACCTGTTGTGTCTGCACTAAAACCAAAACCTGTTGAACCTAGTTGTGAAACACACATAAAATATCCTATGCACAAGTTAAGAGGAAAGAGTCATCTAGAAAGAATTGGAATGAGAAAAGGTGTTAGGAGCAGGTTATACTTTCACTCAGAAAAGATGTTTAGTTTGTGGTAGCCTTAGTCATTTAATAAGAGATTGTGACTTTCATGAAAGAGAATGGCTAGAGAGGCTGAACTTAGGAAACAAAGGGTTGTGAACACTGGGAATGGGATGGTTAAACTGTATGGACAAATGCTGACAGAGTTAATCATGCTAATAAATTTGTACCTAGATCAGTACTACTCAATTCTGGTAGTCCAAATATTAAGTCTGTTAGGTCAAATGTTAATACTGGCATGCAAAATGTGAATTCTGTTAGGCAAAATGTTAATACTAGTTATGTTAATTCTGTTAGACCTAAACAACCAATATTTGCCAGTAACACATATAAGAGGCCACAGGTGAACAAATCTAATCAAAGAAACAATTTTGCTAAATCACATTCACCTGTGAAAAGACCCATTGTTAAAAATAAAGCAAACAATGTCAAATTCTTATGCTCTAAAGGGAAATGGGGGGTCTGTTCTTAAGGCCTCAGCATGTTGGAATTGGGATCCATTCAAGAATGAACTTACATATAAATCCCAAAGCAACAGTGGATCATATTCCTATAAGACATACAAATATGAGGATCCACAAGGCAGACCCAAGCCTGCTCAGGCCTGGGTCCTTAAGAGAAACTAATCTCTTATTCTTTATGTGCAGGATCATCCACTTAAGAACATGGGAGATAGAGGCATATTTGATAGTGGATGCTCAGGGCACTGATAACGCTCAAAGTTAACATGTTTTTAGAAGCGTTATTGTTGGTTTTTCGTATGGAAATTAGTCATATTTGTATACATTTGTTACTTAATCGTGGAAAAGTGTTTATACATGCAAATATAGCCAAAAGCAGTGAAAAGATGCTTAAAAGTGAAGAAATGAAGTGATCATGCTTGTTGGGGAAAGATTCGAATGGAAGAGAAGGATGAAATTAACGCATGGACAAAGGATTTGATATAGACGAGCTTTCTATACATATTTACCAAAGAAATATCAAGTTCTAATGTACCAAGACATGCCACGAAGAAAGGAAACACATGCGAAAAGAATCGGCGAAGAAAAGTCAAAGAAACAACATAGTGGAGGCATCCAGCCGATCGGCTGCAACCCGCAACCGGATCGGCTGGAAATTGGACCTTCAGCCGATCGGTTGGGGAACTGCTGCTGTTACAAATTCGCATTTAAAGGTGTATTTAATCTCCATAATCATTGGTGGCTGATCATTTCTGGTTATTAACTATCATGGGACGTTTTTACTTGGCTTGGAAGAGAAGAGTATGAGCGATATATAATGGAGTACTTAGCTCTAGATTACATGTACCGATCTTTTTCAATATTATAGTTACACTAAAGTGTTCTAGTTCATTTTCTAAAGGTTACTAAGTGTGAAAACGTCAGAAAGAGTTGAGTAAGTCTGCAATCTTTGGT
>LBNU01014334.1:121585-139296 GCA_014162995.1 Artemisia annua | reverse complement strand
TATATTCATACAAACAAGGATTGACAACCTTTGTTAATAAACAAGTTCTACTATAAATAAACAAATCCCTTGGGACGATCTCGACTTACCCACCTTTATTACACCGGACGAGTATACTTGCTCGTATGTGCTAAAGAATTAATCGGTTAAATTGTGTTTATAAATTTTAAAACTTGCACTAACAAACAGGCACATCAGGCACATGTCTGGTAACAAGGATCACCTAGAAGATTTTGAAGAATTCAAAGGAGGTTCTGTTACTTTTGGAGGTAGCAAAGGCTACATTATTGGTAAAGGTAGAATAGCTGTTGGCAATTTAGAATTTAATAATGTGTCTTTTGTGAAAGAACTTGGGCAATTTAATCTTTTCTCAATATCACAAATTTGTGATAAACATCATAAGGTTCTGACTTTAAGATGTCGGTTGAAAGTCAGATACTCCTAAAAGTCCCTAGACAACATAATACGTACAGTTTTGATATGAAGACACCTGAACATGTAAAAGGTTTTGCCTGTTTGCTTGCAAAAGTCACACTTGATGGATATAAATTGTGGCACGGAAGATTGGGTCATATAAACTTCAAAAACCTTAACAAACTTGTGAAGGGAAACCTTGTGAGAGGTCTACCTTCTAAGGTTTTCAAAAATGACCATGCATGTGTAGCTTGTCATAAGGGTAAACAACATATGGCCTCTTGTAAGGCCAAATCAGAAAGATCCATCACTGAGCCTTTACACACATTACATATGGATTGATTTGGGCCTACTTCTGTTAAAAGCATTAATCATGCTCAGTATTTTCTTGTTATCACTGATGATTGTACCAGGTTTTGTTGGTTATTCTTTTTGTCTTCCAAGGATGAAACTTCTGGCATTATTCAAACATTCATTAGGCAGATTGAAAACCAGCTTGATCATAAGGTTAAGATTATTAGATTAGATAATGGCACTGAGTTTAAAAATAGAAGTATGCTTGAATTTTGTGGAAACAAAGGCATAAAACAAGAGTATAGTAATGCTATAACTCCACAAAAAAATGGAGTTGCTGAGAGAATGAACAGGGCCCTAATTGAGGTAGCTAGGACTACGCTTGCAGATTCACTTTTACCAACCCCTTTTTAGGCTGAGGCAGTTAATACTACTTGCTATGTTTTTAACAGGTTAAGGGTGACAAAACCTCAGAACAAGACTTCATATGAGATTTTATTAGGCCAAAAACCAATTATTAGCTACATAAGACCTTTTGGGTGCCATGTTACCATTCTAGATACTCTTAGTGTGCTTGGCAAGTTTGATGGCAAGTCTGATGAAGGTTTCTTGGTAGGATACTCACTAAATAGTAAAGCCTATATGGTATATAATTTGGTGACAAAAAGGGTAGTGGAAAATCTCCATGTTGACTTTGTTGAGGAGAAACCTAATGTGCAAGGAGTAGGTTATATGTGGATGTTTGATATTGATTATCTCACTGACTCTATGAATTATATTCCTGTCTCTTTGGAGAATCAAGCTAACCCTAATGCAGGTTCCACAGAAGTAACTAACAATGCAGGTACTCCAAATACTTCCAATGCAAATGAGGAAGAAGAGGTAACTGAGGAGCGTATTGTTATACCTACAGTAGTCTAGCATTGTGCAGTTACAAATGGAACAAAGAAACCTTCCACAACATCCAAGAAGAAGGAGACTGTTACAAAGCCTCAAGTACAAGACAAAGAGGCTTTTCCCAAAGGTGCTTCAGAAGATATTCAAGCTTTCAGAAAGGAAGTGGATGCTCTTGCTCAAAAGCATTTGGGAGCAGTACCTGAAAACAATGCTACCAGTACTAACTCTGTTAATACTGTTAGTGAACCTGAAAAGATTGATCCATCTTCACATGCTGATTTTGATGACTCAGCCAAAACAGAGCCCGATATTTGTGATGTGCCTAATGAAGGACTTTTTACTGAAGCTTCTTATGATGAAGAAAGTGTGATCACTGATTTCACCAACTTACCAAGAGAAGTTGATGTGAGTCCTGTTCCTACATTTAGGATTCACAATACTCATCTAAAAAGTCAAATCATTGGTGATCCTAAGTCATCTGTTCAGACAAGAAGACAAGTGAAACAACAATTAGGAGCTCATGCACTTATCAGCTTTATTTAGAAGCAGCAAATGAACAATCACAAAATCAACAACATTGTCTCTTTGCATGTTTTCTTTCTCAAAAGGAACCAACTGTAACACCTCCAAAATAGAGATTCGCGGAAGCATACATGTTTTGGGTGCTACGGAATAGGAATCACAACACAAAGATATAGAGAACGGAATGAAAATCCCTTTTAAAATATCTTACATAATTTAAAGTCAATTGTCATACATAAGTTCATGTTTTAATAAAAGTAAGGCCCAGCTACATGACTGTCCCAAAGTTTCAGAGTTACGCTTGTGTAAAAACACTTAGGATTCTTATGACCAATGCGATGCCCTGCCTTCAACATAAACATACTTAAGCACCTAAAAAACATGCTAAAAGTCAGCTAACGCTGGTGAGTCTATAGGTTTAAAGTAAATGAACACATATGGACCATAGCAATAATCAGCAAGCACACACTAATACTGTATGCAACCTAAGCTCAACAAACCGAACTAGACAAAAGCATGCCAAAGGCATAAGTACAATAAAGGTGCCCGCGAGTGATAATCCCCAGTCACTCGGCAAAAAGGTCGTCATGGTATACGTCCACTTTGGTCCAATGCATGGCCAACCGAACGGAGGAGTCACCCTCAATAGATCTATTTATATCATACGCGTTTCCCAGCAAGAATTGACGGTTGTTGATAGTGGGCAAAGTGGGATTCAAGCAACTTAGGTTTCCGCACACCAGTGTGTAAAAACAAGTTCAGTTTAGGTCAATGAAAACAGTTTTGCATGTTTCTCACCCCAAGGTTTATAAAACAGTACTTATAAGAAAATGGGGCTATAAACTCACCTTATAGATAGAAATCTGCTAGTCAACAAGTTTATAGTGCAACCGCTCCGACACGCGACCTAAGTAAGTATGGTAAGTCTTAGTACAACGTTCGTACTTTAAGTGCTTTGACTCTTTTGAAAAGGTTTTTATGCGTTACCATGTGCTCGTGTATTTCTTGCTTGTTGTGTGGTACGTACGTTTCAAAAGTAGTTTATTAGAAAGGCTCTTGGTGATGGCTCGTGGTGAAAGTATATGGTGTAAGTGTACATGACGGAACATCCGTACGTTGTACTCGTCGTTACAATTCATAAGTAATATGTATATATATATATATATATATATATATATATATATATATATATATATATATATACTAGTTTTCGAAGCCCGCCCGATGGGCGGGCATGACTTGTAATTTTACGTTTTAATTTAATCATGTACGTATATTAGTGATCTTTTATAGTTATTTTTAATGTATTCACCCGACTTGTGGACATGACTTGTGTTTTTAATTTAATGTTGTAAGGATATTAGTGATATTTTATAGCTAATTTTTATGTATTTGTCGTTAGAACACACCACAACTGTTTTTAATTATAAATTAAAACTTACTGTATCCGAAGATTTTTCATGAGAGAGCCGTGGATAAAGCGGAACTTTCGGGTCTGCAAATGCTATAGGAGTTGGCGAGGCTATCGATCTTGGTTGCGATATACTCATTTAGGGTAAGGGAGACAAACATCATTCCAAAGTATGTAAAATACATGAATGAAAAAAGTTGATCATGAGCCAGAAGAACTTGGTGGGTTTTTCATTTGATTGACACCATGACGTGCACAATGACACTGTAATATCTGAATTGAGCAAATACGTACGATATCTTGACAATCACCTTAAAGATTTAAAAAAAAATATGTTAAAAGAAGTGATAATAATTTTCAACTTGACATGTCAACATTTGTAAATAACATGTGTTGACAGAGTGTGAGTTTATAGCATCAGGTAAGGAGTACATCCCGACAACTCTTTTATGGTAGAGCACAGTTAGTTATGTGGCACAACTGGCGTCTCAAATAATAAATGAACAACACCAAAGTGTATTTAGGATGTGAAAACCTGTAGTGCAAATTTACTTCAGTTCGGTGGTGTTAGTTACTTTTGGGTCTACAAATGCTATAGGAGTTGGCGAGGCTATCAATCTTGGTTGCGATCTGCTCATTTAGGGTTAGGGAGACAAACATCATTCCAAAGTATGTAAAATACATGAATGAAAAAAGTTGATCAAGAGCCAGAAGAACTTGGTGGGTTGTCCATTTGATTGACACCATGACGTGCACAATGACACTGTAATATCTGAATTGAGCAAATACGTACGATATCTTGACAATCACCTTAAAGATTTAAAAAAATATGTTAAAAGAAGTGATAATAATTTTCAACTTGACATGTCAACATTTGTAAATAACATGTGTTGACAGAGTGTGAGTTTATAGCATCAGGTAAGGAGTACATCTCGACAACTCTTTCATGGTAGAGCACAGTTCGTTATGTGGCACAACTGGCATCTCGAATAATAAACGAACAACACAAAAGTGTATTTAGGATGTGAAAACCTGCAATGCAAATTTACTTCAGTTCGGTGGTTTACATATAATGGTGACGGGTGAAATTCCAAAGTTAGAGATGTTGGAAGTAAATATTGCAAGGGCACCTTATGCTACTCATTTAGAGATGCTAGAAGTAAATATTGCAAGTGCACCTTATGCTACTCATTCGTTTTCACAAGGTCATAGGCTGGTGAAGCTAGCAGTTTCAAGTGTGAAGGCATATCAATCGGGTGCGTTTGAAGTAAAATGTATGGCTCCACCGGATGTAAGGTAGCACCACCGGGATATTACATGTTGTTTGCAGTACACAAGGGTGCACCAAGTGTGGCAACCTAGGTGCTCCTGATGGATTAGTGACGGGACATCCACAACAGCCTGCAGGATATAAATAATTGGCCATCCATTCTTCTGCAAGAACACTTTCAGATAAACTACATCGGAAACAAAAAACATGACGTAGAAAATGGTTGCAAAAGCTTCAACGAAACGGAAGCATTTTCTTGTGAAGGCCTCTTGAGTTGCTTACCTTGTACCATGTCAAGGGCTGGTTTTTGGGAGTTGAAATCTTTTGAAGCGTCAGTGTCATACAGACCAAGATGCTCGCCTTCTAACAAAATCTGTAGAAAGGCCGCAAAGATACAACGGTTGACAATTGGAAAAGAAGAGGTCAAACCTATAGTTTTTCATGTTTCATATTTATCATAACTTTTTCGAGTTATTGTATCTCCAAAAGAGGGTATTCAAATTGAGAATTTCCATTGTTAAATGTTATTACCAGTTTTTATATATACAATTTGAGACTTCTATTGTTGCTCATATTCAAGTTCAAGCTCACAAATTTGACCCGCAAAAGTAAAATGTTAATACAATAGATTGTACCTTGTAGCCTGTAGGTCCATGTGGAATTAAATTAGTCCATGGTTCCATTTTTTAAACCTTGGAGTTTCACACTTGTTACACCTGCTACAACCCCGTCATAGAATGATCATGCATTCTGTTAAAAAGGACCCACAGTCACATATGTATACCTTTTACGTGGTATAAAGAAGAAATGTATATAAATAAGAGCTACTTACTGAGAGGCCCATGGTCATGCTCAAAATAGCAATTTGTTCTTCCCAGCCTTCAAAGGATAAAAAAATAGCAATTTTATTTAAAGAATAAATTTTATTAAATTTATCTCGAAGCCCGCCCGATGGGCGGGCATGACTTATGAATATCATTGAAATAAATAATTTAACTTAAACGTACCAATTTTTTATTGAATGCATTAAAAATAAAAATAAATGTAAGTCAACAATTATAGAATAATTAAAATATACAAATTTTTTTGTAACGGCGTAGTATATGATTTAAACTCAAATGCAAAATAAAGCTTCTTTATACACTATCTTTAGCTGCTCTTTAAACCACGAACCACCGGTTTAATGTTTACTTCATAGTCTCATCATTTCGCAATCCCATGCTTACGACAAGAACAAAATTATCACTAAAAAATAAGCAATGTAAAAAACAGATATACATAAGGAACATGCAAAACTGATAGTTGATTATGTAGGCTAATTACTAATAAATCAGACTGAATATATTCATTCAAATGTATAATTTGAGTCGTTCAATTAAGGTCAACCCATGTATCCATTTCAACCCATTCCAGTAATTAACAACTGTGATTTAAAAAAACAGTTAGTTAGTTTTCAAGATTAATACAATTAGTCAATGCATATATTATACATTGCATGAAATCGAGAAAAAAAAAGGTGCGGAGTATTAGATTCATATAGCAATGAAACATGTGCTTTAACTAATACAGTGCTAAATTTTATTCTATTTAAATCAAGCACAAGTATGTTTGTTTGTGCAAATTAAACATCTTGTAATGCATGAATGCATTTGTGTTAGTGTCAAAAGTTTCGTACCTCTTTTGGATCAGCCACAAATTTTATCCTTACATCTTGGTAGTAATAACAATATGTTGAGATACATAGTCACCACTCATCAGGTTCCTATAAGATGGCAAAAGATGGCAATTTCTTTTACGACAAAAAAATGCGTCACCTAAAAGGTGGCAATTTCTGTTACACTCTGATCACGAAATGATATAATTTCAATTCTAGTAGCTTTTTGGATAAAATATATAAAAGGTTCTATGCCTTAAAATACACTAAGGCAACTTTAAACCCATTTGGTCCATTCAACCCTTCTCATTTTAAGCTCATATATTTATTATTACTTGTTAGAGATTTAGAATAAGTTGAGGAACCCAGTGATAAGCAACTGATTGCAACTGCTACCTTTAATGTTTGGCTAAGAATTTGCAACTTGAGCGTTTTACTTTATTTTCCCAGTGTGACACCATGCCTAATATTGCCTCTTGATAAGCTGAAGATAAGTTAGAATTCTTCTTAAGTAGCATAAATCTGATTTGATGGTGAAATGATAGGGGGCAATTGCAACCAAATCTGCAAAAAAACTCCTGCAGAATAAAAATAATAAATAGTGAGTGCATGAAGCCTATTGAGAACTTCAAGATCCATATTATGTGACGAAGACTGAATTAAGTGTATTAAGAATAAACTGACGTGGACTCACTGAACAACTTCATGCTCATCTTAATCAGCTAAGATATGAAGTTGAGTACTATTCAGCATACATGAGAAAACTGCAATAAAATATACAATCAACTTATCATTAAGATGTTACTGGAGTTGGCTGATACAAAGATATAGTATGGAATTGAATGTTATACGTGGGATTAATTCACATCAAGGATTTAAATCTATTCAACCCATCATCGAGCTTATCTCGTATAATATGTTGTAGATTCCCCCATGTCGATTTATGAAAGCAATGTGAAATATAGTTTGATTGATGTAATTCACTTTCCACATAAGATCAGGGTATTGACGAAGAAGCTCAACTACAAAATTAGTATTGCCCATTTCTACAACAATAAACAGTACATGAGAAGAGTACGTTTCAATGGCAGGCCCTCTGATTATGTTCTGGGTTTGAACTTGCATGCTGGTAATATGTTCAAAAATGACTTTTTGTAGCTGCAAAACTTGATCTTTCTTTCCAGAAGCTGGTTTGGCATCTTGCTTAATTATGTTCTGGGATTTAACATGCATGTTAACATGCATGTTAATATTATGTTCAGATATGATCTTTTGTAGTTCCAGAGCATGACCTACCTTTCCAAAAACTGGCTGTTTCGCATGCATCTGGTGGCCCTCTGAGTACTTTGTCAATTTCATCCTTTGGCAGGTTGACCCATATAGTTATAAGCAGGTCTTTTGAGGATATGTATTTTGACGTTACAACTACAATGTCAAACAGTTATAATCTGTAAATTGCTAAAAAGAGAACAGCCAAAGGGGTCTAACAGTTACTCTAATTTATTTCATAAGAATTATATGATAATTGATTTAATATAAGTTCCGTAATGAACTTCAAAATACGAAGTAATTATAGGTTTACCATCTGAAGGCACCTAAAATGCAGGAAATAATGTGTTGAAAAACTAATATGTCTATTTGTCTGATAATGAACACAAAGTTTTAGCCTACAAACCGAGTTGGTGCCCATTCTCCTGACTACTATGTTAATCATTTGAGTTAACTCACATAAAACAATTAAACTTATGGTTTGTTTCTAACTGAAAAATTAACTAAAAGTGAATGGGTCTGGCGGTTAAAAATCATCCAAGATGTATTGTCAGTGCATAAAACCTCCTAAATCATGTTATCCAAATATTTAGATTATGTTGGACAAGGTATTTCAGGTCAACCAGAGTAGACCCTAGCAGTACCCGACCTTTTTGTCAACTTAGAAAGTACCTGTTTTTTACATGTCCATGGTGTGAAATGGTCAATGTGCATGGTGATTGTAACCATGGTTCTCTATCTATTTGAACAGGAAATGGTGCAAGAAGCTGAATTTTGATACATTTCCCTGTGCAAGCCTTCGAGCTTGATCGAGCCGAACCTGAACAAAAAGTAGACACAATTGGTCAAGCAAAAAAAATTTGAACAGATATTTGTTACCTGAAGCTTTCCGAGGTGCCAAGTAACTGATATGCTCACAACTTCCAACCTCTTATCGTGCATAGATTGAGGATCAAAATTATCATTGTTTTGATTTTCATTCTGCCACAAAGCTACACCGCCCATATAGCTTCCAATATTGGCAATAAGAACGCCTTCTGTATCCTACATATCAAAAAGATTTGCAACTTACAGACCATTAAACTCGATAAGCATATGTTAATCCAGAAGACAAAAAATATTTGGACCAATGGAAATCGTTGGACAAACCTCAGGAACCTCAACATCAACGCCATCTACAATCACTCAAACTTGCCATGGATAGTCTGCTAACGTTCTATCCATCATACTCCTCGCACCTTCTCTAGCATATAGCATTTTATTCATAAACTGCAATCACAGACACAATATTAATATATAGTGATTATTCAATTTAATCAAATTAACAACTTGAATGTCGAAAAACATGTTCACCTGGTTATAAAATTTCTCTCGATTCTCCTCTCTCAGATTGTGAATATCGAGAGCAACCTTTGCATCACGTCCAACACCTGCAGGTTATATGTTCAATGATTACCAACCCATTATTGATTTGCCCTCTTTTTTCTGAAACAAAAGACCAAAGAAGTGTCAATAAGAAATCTCAAACAACCCCTAAAAGAAGTTTTGCTAATAAGTAATCCCAAACACCGAATAAGAAATCTAAATAAGCAATCACAAACAGCCCTATAAGCAATACCTCAAATTGCCTTGCAAGTCACCATCCTCTTTATACTTCACTCGGTTTCTAATTACAAAAACTAATCAATACCCGCATCATGAAATCATCTTAAAAACATTGGAATTTTAGGTTTATTGTCACATTTAAGCCTATATACAACATTATTGTAAACCAAGAAAAAGCATCACAGATGACTTTTGAATGGGTAATTTTTACCTTTTGGATGATTAATAAGCAATTAGCAGATAATTCATTTGACGTAGGAAAGGGTAAATTGATAAGTTACCTTCCAGCTCCCACATTAAAGTTTAATGACATACATTATGAACAGGAAAAGACAACACAACAAAAGAAAAGATATCTTCCGGTAATCATAAGGCGCAAAGTGGCAAGTCATAGGTATGAATTATGAATCACACATTGTCTTTCCATCTACAACTCAAGCTTTAATTAGCCTGAACAGAAAATCACCCGGAAAAAACATAAAAACAAATACGAATACAAAAACATACACGTAACCAACTACCGTAAAAAAATCAAACAGCATTTTACCTGCGTGGTGGTGGATGTTTGGCTGGCAAAACTGCAAAATGCAATAATCATGCTCTGAAAATAATAAAACTTACGAGAAATCACTAGAAAAATAAATAAAATACATAAGAATTGAAGGCGCCCTTACATGATTTAATATAAACTGGTTCAATGATATTAGGGTTTTGAAAGGAAAAAAAAGGTCGTATATGAATGATATTAGGGTTTTGTATTATGAATGAATAAAAGGTACGATATTAACTAAAGGATTGTAAACCTGTAATACATATGTTGGATAATTGGTTGGAGGTTTATAAATTTAGAGTTGCAAGATATAACTCAAACATTAAGTTGCTCTAGTGGTAAGAATACTTACTAATGTATCTACAAATCCAATGTTCGAATCCTGCACATTAAATTTTTAAACAAATTAAACACGAATTTTAGTTAAAAAAATTATGAACGAATTTTAAAAAAATTTAAAAACGAAATTTATTATAAAAATATAAAATAAAATTAAAAAATTGCTTACATGGCAAGAATGTGATGACATGGCAGATACTGAATTACTGGGCAATGAAGTGGCGTTTACGTGGCATTATCTACGTGTAACGCCTCCTGTTATATATATATATATATATATATATATATATATATATATATATATATATTCCAATTATTTCCAAAAGTGTCAAAAATTTTAAATTTTTTTATTTCGTTTTGTCATTTAGGTATGATTTAAATTTTTCTTTTTCTAGATTTGCTTGAGGGCAAGCAAAGTTTAACTGTGGGGGATTTGATAACGCTCAAATTGTACATGTTTTTAGGAGCGTTATTGTGGATTTTGTGCATGATATTTGGTTATAATTATATGCTTTTGTTACTTAATCGTATAAAAGTGTGTATGCTAGTACATTTGTAGCCAAGTACAGGAAAATGAAGGAAAAGACGAAGAAACGATCAATAAACGAAGATTTATGCATGTACGAAGAATTCCCGACTCATTCAAGTCTCTTGGAGTATATTCGAGAAGATAAAAGTCATGAAGTTGCCACTCCAAAGACTCAAAAATAAAGCACAAGAAGGAAAACGAGAAAGAAATGAAGAAAAGAAGCTAAAACAAAGAATTATTGGAAGACTCGTTGTTCCCAACACACCTTCACCATTTTGGCCATAAGTTGAGCATACGAACTCCGATTTAGTTGATTCAAGCGGCCACGGAAAGCTAAGAGAAAGATCTACAACTTTCATGTTTATCACTTTCTGTTAAACTCATCCATCCAATTGGATAGAATCCCTCCGAACGGATGGATGCAAATGTCTCATCCATCCGTTCGGATGCAACCCGTATCTGATTGGATGGACCTTGCTGACCTCCACAAGTTATTTTTAATGCTCAATTAAGATGTCATTAAGCCCCAAGTCTGATCATATGTCCCTAATAACTCCTAAACCTGCACTTTTATGACACTTAGTGCCCAAGAAAGTTACTTGTTGGCTAAGGGTGGTTTCTACCAATAAATAACACCCTTTTGGCTTGGTTTTCATTGTGAAATTCTAGCCTCCACCCTTAAGGATGAATTTTCACCACCTTATCTCACCTAAAAGACCAGAAACCTCTGCCAAATTCGTGTGGTGTGCTCAAGGGCTGTTGAAGGCGCTTGGGTATTATTTTCTGGCTTGGTTTGAAGTTGTAGTTGATTGGAGGCTTGAAGGTTGCTATAATCCTTTAACTTTACCTATTGTAATTGATATCTTGGGTAAACTCTTGTTACTTTTAAGATGTTGAATGTTATATCTCATGTTTGGTTTTTTGTGTTCCATGTGATGTGTTTTGATAATGATAATCTCTTAATGCTTGTTTGGTAATTATGATAACTTGTGATAAAGGGATGTTCGGATACAATTAGTGTTTGTTTGGTTTATAATGGATGACATCATATTTGGTTAAAATGGAACTTGTCTTGTTTATTATTTTGTTTAATCATTGTTAAGTCTAGGATGAAAGGATTCTCAATAGTGGTTGATTTCAATTCATTAGTCGATGAATGGTTTTGGTCTTGTACTTTGTGACGATTGTATAAGAAACTTAATGAACATAACAAGTAAAGGTTTAATTTAGATTGATTGGTCGAAAGGCATCTTTTGAATATGTGTTATCATTATATTTTCAAGTAAATGGAACTTAACAAATTAATGGCATCAAAGTCTAGGACGAAAGGATTCTTTGTTGTTGTTAATTTAGGCTTTAGGTTCATGACATAACCATTTGATTGAGGCTTATGCATATTTGATTTATAGAACACTAAATTATTATTGGTTCTATAGGCCGTAAGGATTACCTTTGATAATATGTTTTACAAACTAAACATCCTAATATCCATGTGATCATTTGTCCAAACATGTATGCTTGTTCTCATATTGCTTTTCTTGTGGTTTGATCCATGACAATCATAACCACTAACTTGTTACTTGCTTAAACAAATAAACGACATTTGGGTGCAACCAAGTCTCTTGGGATGACCTTGATTTACCAATTCCTATACTATAAATGACTAGGGTATACTTGCCCGAATGTGTTCCTAGTTAACCGGTAATTCTTGTTTATAAATTTAAAGCTTCGATGGAGCACATCATAGGCATATAATCATCTATCACAAAAATCGCTCAAGTATGTCATGCAGCTATCCACATGAAGTCTAGGATGATGTTCTTAAAATTTTGGTAAGTGATATTCCCTTTTAGATGTTTGATGGTATAATTGCTGGTTTGTTATTTTCCTTGTTTTGAAACAACTTGCTTTCGTTTTAAGTTCCCAAAAAAAATCTCAATTCTTTATTGGCGTTTTTGGTTGAAATTAGATTATCAAGAAACACAAGTTAGTTCCTATAATTATGCATGCATGATACCTCCTATTATGGTTGGTTGTGTATATATCCTTGATCATCATTTTGAAATTAAAATGATTCTATTTTCACACAATATAGATCCTACATCTTATCATGCATGTATCAAGTGCAAGTATTTTCATGCCAGACATCCCAAGAGTGTGGTTGTTCGTGCATAGAAATCAAGTGTATATTTTATTATTAGATACAAAAACTAGATCCACTAAACCATCAAACATGTATAGAAAGTCAATATACAATATGCATGATATCTCCGGTTTATAGTTTGTTGTGTAGTACGTCGATATTGATAATCCTTATTTGTCACTTGCATTAACTAAACAAGTTTCTAAGACTTCGAATGAAATACTTAGTTTATCAACTATATTCATCGGGTATTTTAGTTTGTTATGCAAAGCCATACCAAATTCAATCCACGAGAATTCTCTTCAAGTATGTAAAAAGTTTGTATGTTTGCATAAATGTTTATCTTTTCTTTTCTACCCTAAAACACAAAGCATGCCATATAAATTGAGCAAGTAGAGTTAGATATAAAATCTTCAACACAAATGTAAGTTGTGATCCAAAATTTTATCTAATCTTGGTAATTCGACACAAGTGACTTTCAATTCTAACAATCGTAATAGAATACATTGTGTCAAATTCTCTTGTCCATCACACATAGTATAGACATGTAGAATCTAGGATATTATCAATCAATTTTTGAATAATGAATTGATAGATATCTTTCCTCTCGAAAATCATGTATTAAAATTTCCTTCCATGCCTTCACATAAGTCCTAATCACATAAGCACATAAGCTCTAAGAGCACCTAAAGGACTTTGCAAAAGACTTCTAGACATCTTACTTCAATTAGAAAGATTGTTTTCCCATTTCTAAGTATTTGTTAGCTTGTTTTATGTTTAGAAATGCTTAATAGGGTTCTTAGATTATGAGTGTTCATGTTATGAATGTCGCAAGCACATAAATATATTTCCTAAGCACATAGCATGCAAGTTTAATCTCACTTTATGTTAATCGCCTTTAATTTTCTTAAGATCTCCTAAATTTCATGTTATGACAAAGTAAGCTACCTAGCATCGAACAAGTTCACATAGCATTTTTGACAACTAACATATAAAGCACTTAAAGATTCATAAGCATAAAGGAAAACTTATCTCGATTTTAATGGATGACTTTTGTTTCATGACCACGAGATAAAGATCCACATTGAAGCTTAGACAACGGATGACCTTTCCTCAAAGGTTACTTATGTACACTAAAACAATCTTCTACTTCGATCATGTGCTTGGAGCAACCACTTTTAACAATCAAATAGGTCGGTTCAAACTTTTACCTAACAAACATATAACTTAAAAACTTGGTCCCCAATGTTTTTTGGGTCCATTGTGGTTAGTATAAAACATTCCTAAGTTGAACATCCTTGGGTCTTGAAGTAGGACACTAAGTATTTCAAGACCATATCTTGAGAACATAGACCAATGATTATTATGAAAATTACTTTGGTGTTGAAAACTTGGTCTAATGTTTTGATAAATGTTCGGTCTAAAATATCTTTGGTTTGGGTAGGAGTTGTCTCTCCTTTGGGATGAGTTATATGATTGATGATGTGAAGACCTCCGGTTGTTGTGTGAACTTTTTCTCTTTTGAAATGAAGGTCGTTTGTATAGGTTAGGTTTGTTTTGAAATGGACGTTTTTGGTTGTATGAAGTTGAAGGTCTCAAATTGGGTGTTGGTAGAAGTGGTCTTTGGTCGATTCTAGTTTTAGTGTACTCAAGTCCATTACTTGAAACCGGTTTGTAGAATTGTTTTGTGGTTTCATGTCTTGTAATGAGTGCTTGAGTACCACGAGTGTTTGAAGAACGACTTTGAAAAATTACCGATTTTGACTTTACATGTTTAATTTCTTTTACAAACATGATTGGTTAGCTTTGACTCGTTGGAGTAGTTTCATGAATTTTTGAAAATCCAAGACCTTCCTTATCTTGGGACACTTTTTGTTGACTCAACATATTATCTAAAATGACACTACTCTTTTTGAATTTTGAAAAACTTAGAGCCTCATCTTGAAGGTTAGACAAGTTGTTTTCTAAAGAGTCAACCTTATGTGCAAGTTTTTCACAACTTAAGCAAGATTCAACCACCTCTTTGGTTTTTGCAACTTTTATTTTCTCAACTTCAAGTTCAAGCTCCTTTGCTCTATTAGCAAGTTTATTTGTTTCTTGTTGCAAAATACGTTTCTCTCTAAGTAACGCTTTTATCTCTTTATTCCAATCATTATTAATTTCTATCAGTTCAAAATTATCATTTTGTAAGTCATTAGCATTTAATGTTTTGTTTGAACTAAAAGGTTTTAGATCTTCATGATCAAACGTATTCTCCCCAAAGAGCATTAGGTTCTCTTGAGCCATGGATCTAAGACTCTACTTTTCCAAAGGTTGACTTAAGGATTTCAACTCTTTTGGAAAAGAAGTTTTCACTTTAAAACGCCTTCAATAGAAGGTTTTAACGCTTGAAAACTTGAGTATCCCGCTCTGATACCAATTGTAGAACCGTAGAGGGGGGTGAATACGGTTTCTTAGGCTTTTTGAATGTTTAAAAACTTTAAGCCTTAAGAGTCACCAAGTGGTGTACAACAAATCCAACAACCACAATCACAACCAATGTATATAAAGCATGTAAAGAGACACCACGATATATACTGGTTCGGGATGGGGGTTTATACCATCTGTACGTCCAGTTGCGAATCCACGACACGATACTATTCCACTAGTATAATCCTTTTGGTGGACTACAAACCGTTACAATTTACTCCACCGATATTCCCTAATATCGATGCTCACAAAGAAGTAGTTACTCCTACGGTATTCCGCCCTCGGAAACCACCCTAAAGAATCTCGTGATTCGACTTACACTCGGTCACCAAGACCACCACCAAAACTTCCCACCGGAAGTATCAAACCCCAACTAGACACCCAATGATCTAGGCTTGGTCACAAAGACACAAGACTTCCCTTACAACCAAATCGAATGAATAATTGTTTGTTTAATCAACCAAGCCCTAATCTAACCTAGAGACTCGATTGTAATAGAAAGGGTATAAGTAAGAAGATCGTCTACATAATCACAAGAGTGGAATAGGTTCTTGTGATTCTTCTCTTGCAAGAGATGTGTTCTTTCAAAGATGATAAGTGATAGATTAAGAACACAAGATGTAGACTTAGAGGGTAGAGAGGAGAGAAATTAGAGAGAAAGAATGTTTGGCAAGAGGTGAGGAATACAAGAGCCAAGAGTGGATATTTATAGGCCAAAATCCCAAAGTGGGAAAAAATAATCCGAGACAGGCGCGTCACTGGCGCGTTGACGCGCGGGTGACGTGCCAGAATTCCTGAACTATTTTTCTTGGGATTTTGGTCTTTTAAATATCCAACCTTGCTAAATCCCCAATTGTACTTCACCCATTGACCTTAACATTTTTCATCCTCAAGGTCAACCAACTCAAATAGCCATTTATAAAAATCATTTGTGAAGTAAAAGAATGTTTAGGGTGTAAATCAATTTTCAAAGAGAGAAGGGTTGAAAGGATAATTGAGTAGGGGTAGTTTAGGTATTCCTCACATGGCATAGATAAGAGAGAACGAATATGCCATGGGATATTCCATATGAGGATAAGAAGGTGAGTTGGCATGGATAGGATAGGAGAGAATATTCCAAGGAATAAAGAATATGCTAAAGAAATATTATTTGGCTTGGAGAAGAAGTGTGTAGGGGAAGAATGAGATGTGAGTGAGTTGGCATTTGGTTGGATATGATAGAAGAGAATATGCCATTTCTTGGAGAGGAGGGTGAGAGGTGAGTTGGCATAAATTGGAATGAGTTGGATTGATTTGATGGGTGTAAGAGTGAGTTGGCTAGTGTGTGTGAGAGTAGAGAGGTTGTGAGAGGAAGTGTGTGTATTTTTAAATATGAATGTTGGAGGTGTAAGATATGAAGTGATGGGATGTGTGTAGAGAATAAACCATGGTTAGGTTAAAGGGTATATCCAGGGGAATATTCCATCCTTGGTGTGGTTAAAAGTTAACCAAGGTTAAGTGAGAATGGATGTGTAGAGAACTAACAGTGGTTGGGTTAGAAGTGAACCATGGTTGGGTTAAGAAAAGCATATTCCAAAGCATATTCCTTTTCTTAGAGAGGAAGGTTTGGTGGAAAGTTGGGATGTGAAGATGTGTAAGGAATATAAGAGTTGGAATGTGTGTGTGTAAGAGAATATGTAAGTGTGGATGTGATGGGGAGCCTTGTGTATGTTGAGAAAGAGATGTTTGTGAGTAGTGTGTGTAAATTTGAATGTAAAGGTGTTGGGAGTATAAGATATGTGTTGTAAGGATAGGATGTGTATAGGGAGTGAGTTGTATGTGTAAGGAATATGTAAGAGTGTAAAGGTGTGATAAGATGGGGAGCCTTGTGTGTGTATTTGTAAGAGTTGTGAGTAGTGTGTGTGTATATGAGAGTGTATGTGTGTTGTAGAAAATTAGTGTATGTATATGTGTGTGTATAAGAAAAGGTGTATGGGAAGTTGGTAAAGTGAAGAGAATATTGTAAGAGGGAATATTGTGTGGGAGTTTGTGAGGAGACAAAGTACACTTTTTAAGTTGTGTAAGGGAATATTGTAAGAGGTTGTTGGGAAAGGATTTTTGGCAAGGATTATGGGAGATTTGATAGTTTGACTTTTGTGAAAATAAGATTAAGAAAGAATTAAGAAAGATTAAGAAATAATCTAATTGTCATTAAGAAGAAAATGTTTAGACAATTAAGATTATAAGTTGAGAAAATCATAGGTTACTTATAAGTCCAAGTAACACAACATCGAGAATCCATAGTTTCATAACTCATGACTTTCCACGACTCGACGTACTCAACTAACACCTTGGTACAAACAAGT
>LBNU01014334.1:107693-118799 GCA_014162995.1 Artemisia annua | reverse complement strand
AAAAACACAACCAAATCAACCTCAATCACATCCAAACCAATTGGAACACTTAATTTGGACCTTAAACTGAGTTTACAAACAAAAATTATGAACTACCCATTTACCAAAATCATTTGATGATGCATACATATTCAGCTAACAACCCTGTCCCAAATCACAAAGACATAAACCCTAATTTCCTTACCCCTTCTAATCCAATAATTAACCAACTAATTATCTAATTCATATCATATCATCATTATAAACATGTTATCATCATCAAAAATATAAAATCATCAAGGTAATCAAATTTTATCAATTTTCTCATAAAATTTTATATGGGTCGATTATAGGTATATTACGTATATCAATTCGTATCTTTTTGGTTCTCGCGTATAATGATATTCAAGATAAAATAAGAACAAGGAATTAATAAATAGGGCAAGAGAAGATACCAAACCCTTCTAGGGTTAGTATGGGATTCGAATGGGAAGGAAGAACAAGAAACAAGCCTCCAAAAGCTACCAAATAACCTCCAACATATACCAAATCTTCTCACGAACGCGTACGAATTTTCACCAAGGATCAAGAAGCAATATTTCGATGAATGAAGGTTGTTTTGGGGGTGTGTGTGGCGTACACATGAAGGAGGAAGAAGAGAAAATTTTAAGGATTAGGTTTAGAGATCTTTGGAAAGAGATAATCACCATAATCAGGAAATAAGGATGATTAGCTAATTTTTAGGGATTTGATCCCATTCTAATGTGGGTGGCCGGCCACGGGGTGTAAAGGGTCAAGGGATTTCAATTTTTGTACAAAATAATACTTAGGTTATATTGTGGTATTTATTTCGTAAGTTGTGTATAAGTTTTGGAGGTTTTCGGACCCGTTAGGTCACGTAACGTGCAATATTTATCTCTTAATCCAAATTTCATATTCTTGAGTTCATATGATGTTGTAGTAGCTCAATTAAAATTTACTTGAAGTTACAAGTTCATATTTGTGGTTGTACGATAACCGTTTTTGATTTAGGGCTTGTTTGGTGAATGTACTCAATTCTTCAAAATTTCAAAATGGAGGGTATTTTAGTAATTTAATCACGTCAAGGAAATGCGGGTTTTACAACTATTCCCCCCTCAAAAAGAATTTTCGTCCTCGAAAATGAACAAGGCAAGGTGGCGAAACGAAAACGAAGATACACCAGCTTCAAGAATTTTCAGCAATGGAAGGTCTTGTTTCCCAATACTGGGTCTTATCGATTCAAAAGTGGTTTCGGTTTCCCATAAAGGGCACATCGCACAGAATCTAACTCAAGGGAATCACATATCAAGCATAACAGGTGGCAAACATATCCTTTGCAGAATATCCAAAAGAAGATGTAAGATTAAGTGGGCATTCCATTCGCGGACAAGACAATGAACTGATCAAGTAAGAACGTATCAGATGATAGCACAAGCAGTTTTGTCATCAAGACAACCTTTCAAAGGTATTTTCGTAAGCTGACAGATCTCGATTCTCAGAATCCGAAACTTCATATTTTATCGTATACAAGTCATCATGAAATGAATTCGTCGATAGCAAAGCATAGATGTGGCTCGAATATAATCATACGTTGACCGGTAACATTAAATGGCAAGAAGCTCTACAATGGAACTTAGGATTCATCAAGTCATAGTAGTCAAACAATCACAAGACACGTATCCAAACGTACCAAAACGTACGGCGCTAAGGTAGATCAAACGCACAGGTCAAGAGAACCCTAAGGTCTTACTATTCGCAGATCGTCGCCATCAACACAAGATTCTAAGTCTCTACCAAGACACTTCTCAAGACATCCTATGAACACAATAAGTGCACGTTATATGATGTAAGTATTATCACGCTGGCCATACGTCATAATACTGGCATCATATAAATATGCCCTCATGATGATCATACTCTATCTCAGTCAGTGAAACAAGCTACAAGTCCACCTATCAGTCCAACTAACTCCTGGGTTCGTCCTATTCAAGGATCAAATAGCAAAACGATGTCGACAAAACAAGAGGAGCTCAAAAAGATGTAACCACATCAACAATCATCATCAAGAAGGAAACGTGTCGTTAAGGCATCAATTCTTCCATCATAAGGTTCATTTCAAGAATTCGTCTCGTTAGAATCTTCTTATGTCTAAGTAGTCAGTCTTCATCCATCTTCTAAATCTGAGAGTGAAACGAAATCACTATCTTGAGTTTGGTTCCTCAAGCCTTCTGCAGTTTCTTTTTTTGGAATACAACTGAGCAGCGTGAATTTCTAGTACGGTCTTCAATTTCCTCCTCATCTAGTCTGCTTCCACTCTCAATTCATCTTAGTACAACCAAGGTGTATAGGGAAGTGAGACTGTATGTTCTACATCAGCTCCAGGTTCACCGTCCTGACCAGGTTCCTGCGTTCTGTTCATCCATCTTCCGCCTTGCGGGAAATGTCATTAACTCTTCAGGGTAGTTACTGTTGGCTGTCATCTTCAGGTTCTATCCAGCTCCATCCTCCAGTGGAAAAATTTGGTGGTTCAACAAGATTCATATCTGAACTTCAAGGTGTCAAAACATAATTCACACGAAAGTGTTCATCTCTTGGTGGACAAAAATAGGTGCAATGGAACTTCATAACCGCGAAATTTACGTACGAATCTCAAGGGAAATAATGGTAGCAAAAGTGTAATGGTCGGGAATTATGATAGAGGTTTTCAAAGCCTTCAGGCAGACAAATTAACTATTCAAGAGGTTGGGATCTTGTTCAGCTTCTTAGTCAAAGTTTGCCTCAATGCAAATATGAACTTTGTATTGTTGTCAAGATGATACGCAAAAATACTAGTTGCCAATGTCGTTAAAAGAGTCAATTAGAACGATGAGAATTATCCGAAAGTAACGAAGCCTACTAGATAAATCAAGTCAAGATGCAAGATCGTCGTCACAATGCTTCCAAGGTTATCAAAATTTCCATAACAATTCACAAGGGAAACTTAATAGATTCGAAAATTTCAAAATTGTCAGATCAACTGGAAAGGAAATGAAATATGAGGTCTAAAACAGAAGATAGAACACAATCACGATCACGATCCTTCGCTCAATTTGGGTTGTAGCGGCTGGTTGCCGTAGACTCTAGGTCGGAGTCCACCTCATCTTCTTCTTTCTTTTCTTCACTTGCACTGATCCAACCATTCTTGTTGTTCTTATACTGTGGCAAGGGGCGGCTAGCAAAGCCACTTTTCCTATCTCTCCTTTCTTCTTTCATCGACCTATGACATTCTTCGTAACACTTGGTGTTAACGTCTTTGTCATCGTTTGCTTTGGTTCCGCTTAGTTCCTTCTCCTTTTCCTCCATCTTCTGGTAGCCCGCAGCTTCGACAGCAGTCTTCTTATTCCTTCTTGCGTATAGGATTTTTCTGGAGGTCTCCTTTATAGCATGAGTCGTCATCTTCTTTGGTTTTCCGTCGGTTTTTTCCGGGCGACGAGGTTTCACAATNCGTAACACTTGGTGTTAACGTCTTTGTCATCGTTTGCTTTGGTTCCGCTTAGTTCCTTCTCCTTTTCCTCCATCTTCTGGTAGCCCGCAGCTTCGACAGCAGTCTTCTTATTCCTTCTTGCGTATAGGATTTTTCTGGAGGTCTCCTTTATAGCATGAGTCGTCATCTTCTTTGGTTTTCCGTCGGTTTTTTCCGGGCGACGAGGTTTCACAATCTGAACGATTTCAAGAGGTAAGAACATCAAGGACAAGCACGAAGGAAAGAATACATCGAAGGAAACCTAACATCTACCCAAGCCTCACAAGTCAAAACTCAAGTTCGCGCAGGGAAAGAATCCTGAATCAAGTTCTCAAGGTGGTTTCCTAGGTTCCTACAGTGGAAGCCTAATGGTCAAAACTCACAGGTCATAGCCTAAGCTCTACGGGTGTTGAATCCGCCAATTACATTATGAGGTCAAGTCAGAACACAAGTGAAACGGAGATACAATACAAGTACAAAACTTACAAGGATTACAAGGAAACAAGACAAGATACAAGATACACATCAACAAACATAAGCCCAAAACAAGACTACTTCTAAGCATCTCTAAGTCTAGCAAGTGTATAATAGGGTGAAGTCTTCTAAGCCCAAACCAAAGCCTTCGTCCAATAACTCATATTCCTACTAAACCTGCCGCATGAGAAAAGAAATGCGGCTGAGCTTACAAAGCTCATTGAACAGATATGAAGATAACAAGTAATGTAAAGTAACAAGAGAAGAGAATACAAGATGAATTTGTATATGGGATCACGAGGTTTATCAAGAGATTTCCAAGATCAAGTAAAAGGGTCATCCAAGTCGAGTATCAAGGTTTAGTATCAAGAGATTTCCAAGGTCAAGTATAAAAGGGTCATCCAGGTCAAGCATCATGGTCAAGTATCAAGGTCAAGTTTCAAGGTCAAGTATCAAGGTTAAATATCAAGGTCAAGTATCAAGGTTAAATATCAAGGTCAAGTATCAAGATTAAATATCAAGGTTAAATATCAAGGCCCAGTATCAAGGTCGTCAAGTATATAATCAAGAATTACCAGGTCTTCAATGTCAAGGTTACCAAGTTTCAAGGCTTCAGTATTTATTCCCCAGGCACAAACAAGAATCAAGTCAAGTAACCCAAGATGGAGTGATCAACTCCCAAGCAGTGAGGGGTCGCATTGCACGCAAGCCCAGTGACCAAGTAATAATAACTGTAGTCCAAATCATAATCAAGATGGTCGTAGCCCAAGAAAGTATCAAGACAAGACAAATCTAGGATGCATCCATACGCCCCTGCTGGCCAATAACAATAATAATAATAATAATCATAACAGCAGTCAATAACAAGAATCAAGGACGGCGTGGTACATCTCTCCAACCACACTAAAGTACATAGCATTGGTGCATCAATACTATGGTTGTGGCTACTCCACAACAAGTAGCTCCTGGGTAAAATACTGAAGGGTCAAGTAGTCCCGGTCCAATCCCAAGTACAAGTGTCAAGTCAAGATTAAAGGTTCAATTCAAGTTTCAATATTAAGTGTCAAGGTCAAAAGGCAATGTCAAGGATCAATATCAAAGGATCAATATCAAGAGTTCAATATCAAGGGGTCAGCCAAGGATGTAGTATCAATGGGTCAAAGTGGCAAGGCCAAAGTCAAGGTTTCCGTCCACAGAGTTCATTATTCCAATTCCCAAAGTCCCATAGTTCAAATCAAAAGGGTTGTAATGAGAGTTTAAAATAAGGGTCAATTTAGTAGGTTCCCACCATTTGTTTAGAAAGGTTCATAATACAAGTCCATTTAGAAGATTAGTCTTAAGTGAAATTATAAAATAATTTCTCCTTTAAATGTTCCATGTCATAACTTTAAGAAAAGAGATTTCACCTCCCGTTATAATATCCCACAAATATCCAAGTCCCACCAAGGTTCAAGGTTAAGGTCACAAGGGTATCATGACAAGGTTATTTCAAGGTTCAAGCATCATAGTGTAAGTTTCAAGCAAGGTTCAGTTTAAAAAGGGTCATATCAAGGTTCAATAATCTAGGGAATATAGCAAGGTTCAAGATATCCAAGAAAGAGGAAAGACAAGAGTGTACGAGAAACCTGTAGATAGGTCAGAATATATGTACCTTAGTCCAAATGCACAAGCAAGATTAATAAATAACGAGGGAAAAGAATCACTCCTGCTTCACCGAACCTAGAAGAGAAGGGACACGAATCAAGAAGAGTCCAGTTCGCGTAAGTTACCTCTTTTAGTTATCTTTCCATTTTTAGCAGCTTTTCAAAAATAGTAACTTTCTATTTTAGGTAACTTTCCATATTTAGTAACTTCCCAATTTAAGTAGTTTGAGCATTTTAGAAAACTTTCTATTTTTAGTAAGTTTCCTTATTTAGAAGTTTCCATAAATAGCAGATTTCCCTATTGGGCAAGTTTCCGAATGTTAACATATTCTTTTAGGTTCGTATTATCATATTATCAAGTTCTCATGTTCATAAGTATCAAGAATCCCGTTTTGGAAAGGTTTTGTGAAATTAGGGTTTCATAGAATCACCGAACATGTTTTAGGGTTAAAAGCGTCAATTTCACAAGTTATGGAGTCACATATGATCACATACATCAACTTAAGTCAAGAAAGTCAAATAAGCCAATCTTCGCACCCTCAAGTTTACCAAGTTTCCATTTAAATCCCTTAATTATCTCATTTACATATTTACGCCCTTAATCACAATAATAATCACATAAGCCACATGGTTATACAAGATGACATAAACACCCCCTCAAGATTAATTTAAGTCGACACATGCATCGTTTGTCATATTTACATATTTAGTCCTTCTAGTAACCATATTTACAATTTAATCCTTCTAGTTATCAAGTTAACACATAAACCACATAGTTAATCCAATAATCACATAAGGCCACCAAGTATCACAAAATTACCAATTAGGCCAAGCATGTACTCCATTTAGTCAACCCGACATTTAAGAACACACTCCAAGTGGAACATGCATTAGGCACCAAACCATCAAAATAACACATTAAACATATATGTGACACATGCAAATAAAACGACTGGTTTTATAATAGAATTTAGCCCACTAAACGAATTTTTCAAACATATCAGAACCCTAAAATAAAAATCACCAAAATTATCACAGAAGAACATATGTCTTGAGAGTCTACATGAATTTTCTCAGATTTTAGTTTTAAGTGTAGCTCCATATGAAAAATCGTTTTACCAGACCTACCCAGAAAATTTACTACACAAACATGTAGAAAGTTTTCACTTAACATAACCATTTAAACACCTTGGAAAAATCCACAAAAATTCCAGAAGGTCACACATAACCCATTTAGAACTCTGTAAAAGGAGAGCCTATAAGTCCTTCTCGTTTAGAGATGAAAAATCATAAACCACGACTGAAAATAATTTCTGCAATCACAGTTTTGGCATATCATCACATAAAATTCAAAACACAACCAAATCAACCTCAATCACATCCAAACCAATTGGAACACTTAATTTGGACCTTAAACTGAGTTTACAAACAAAAATTATGAACTACCCATTTACCAAACTCATTTGATGATGCATACATATTCAGCTAACAACTCTGTCCCAAATCACAAAGACATAAACCCTAATTTCCTTACCCCTTCTAATCCAATAATTAACCAACTAATTATCTAATTCATATCATATCATCATTATAAACATGTTATCATCATCAAACATCAAAAATCATCAAGGTAATCAAATTTTATCAATTTTCTCATAAAATTTTATATGGGTCGGTATATTACGTATATCAATTCGTATCTTTTTGGTTCTCGCGTATAATGATATTCAAGATAAAAGAAGAACAAGGAATTAATAAAGAGGGCAAGAGAAGATACCGAACCCTTCTAGGGTTATTATGGGATTCGAATGGGAAGGAAGAACAAGAAACAAGCCTCCAAAAGCTACCAAATAACCTCCAACGTATACCAAATCTTCTCACGAACGCGTACGAATTTTCACCAAGGATCAAGAGGCAATATTTTCGATGAATGAAGGTTGTTTTGGGGGTTTGTGTGGCGTACACATGAAGGAGGAAGAAGAGAAAATTTTAAGGATTAGGTTTAGAGAACTTTGGGAAGAGATAATCACCATAATGAGGAAATAAGGATGATTAGCTAATTTTTAGGGATTTGATCCCATTCTAATGAGGGTGGCCGGTCAAGGGGTGTAACGGGTCAAGGGATTTCATTTTTTGTACAAAATAATACTTAGGTTATATTGTGGTATTTATTTTGTAAGTTGTGTACAAGTTTTGGAGGTTTTCAAACCCGTTAGGTCACGTAACGTGCAATATTTATCTCTCAATCCAAATTTCATATTCTTGAGTTTATATGATGTTGTAGTAGCTTAATTAACATTTACTTGAAGTTACAAGTTCATATTTGTGGTTGTACGATAACCGTTTTTGATTTAGGGCTTGTTTGGTGAATGTACTCAATTCTTCAAAATTTCAAAATGGAGGGTATTTTAGTAATTTAATCACGTCAAGGAAATGTGGGTTTTACAGACCAATAAGGGAGTAAACCCGTTGCGTGTTTAGAGAAGACGTAAGCACGGGTTATGAGCATATGAATGCTTTCACTTGATGTTACGTGAAACATATAAGCTCCCTAGGTTTAGAAAAGCCTTGGCTAGAGGCGTTTGACAAAATGTTTGAGTTGACGTTTTGTTAAAAATGAGAGCTTGTGATTTTAAATCCCTCTAAGTCTAAAACCCGTTTCGAGTGTTCCTAATGAAGCACATGACATATTCACACCTGTATTGAAAGATGCACATTTATCGGGTAAAGGGAAAGCCGACTTTCAAAATTCGTCCAGACATTCACAGAACCCCGGCGCGTCACCCACGCGTTGACGCGTGGGCAGCGCGTCAGGAGCAGATGTGAATGTTGGGGAATTTTGGCTAACGTTTGTTATTTTATGTGTTTCAAAGGTTTATTTGTCATCATTAAAACATTAGGAGATCTTGATAATGTTGCCTCAACAAAACGGTTAGAGCTAGGGATGAGGATGGTTCGGTTTGAGTCTGTTTTTGGCTAATACCGAAACAGAACCGAAATATTCGGTTCTTATGAAACCAAAACCAAAACAGTTTGGTTTTTGGCGGTTATGTTTTTCGCTTTATTATCGGTTTCGATTTGGTTTTTCGGTTATTTAGTTTTTTAACCATTTATATTTGGGGGTGGCCAATTTATACCAACAAACCTGTTTTACATATATTCTTCATAACTTTTTAAAAATCTAAGCCTAATAATGTCTATACCATATTTCTACAATTACACACATCTAGATGAGACACACACACATGTAAGTGAACATACACATAGTATAATAATTGTCACATATGTGTTGATATATGGTATGTGTTAATTCACATACCTTTTCTTGGCAAAAAATGGACCCAAAGAGACCAAAAACTGATAAATAAATGTCAAATATATGTGTTTTTTTGTTTGTGATTGTGCAGGTACGGATATTTCAAAAATGGACAAAAATCAAGCCAAAAAGACAAAAACGAGCACGAGACTTGAAAGAGCACGAAATTACGGGATTAATGATAATTTTATTTAGAGCATCAAGACAATTGAAGACAATTAAATGAAGATAATTAAAGACAATTAAATATTTGCAAATTGAAGACTTGACACTTGCAATTTACACGTGAAGATGGACCTCCAAAATTAAGTTAATAATGGCTCATTTAATGCTAATGATTATATATTTTGCTTTGGCACGTGGATGGAGCAAACACAATATACACATGAAGTCAAAATGAAGAAAACAATTAATTTCCAGGCCCAATGACGCAGCCTCAGCCCAGCTCAAGTAAAAATCAGATCCAGCTCAGCGAGAGATAGAACAGCTCCGGCCCAAGTGCAACCAAGTCCAGCTCCCGCCCATTGACAAAATGAATGAAATGAAGAAGCACGTGTAAATTGCTGCCACACTCGACAAACACAAGGGAAGAAATAAATTAATCAAAATGAATAAAGGAAATGAAAGATATTTTCGTTGATTGAGTGGCCCAGCGAGTGAAGTCTCATTTCTCCAAAATAATTATCTTGTGCGCGTCAAGTCCAAGACCCGGACACTAGCATTCCAGCCATTGAGCATTTGACACTTGTCCCTGTTGGTTGGGTATTGTACAATGATATTGCTGAATTAATTCTTCTTGGTCGACAGCTTGATATAATATCAATTTAGATAGCCACGTGTTCGGCTGAAAAACATCCTACGACAACACAAGGAAGCACCTAGAACCCAATCATTTGCTATAAATACAAGGGCTCATGATCCGATATATTCATTCTCCTCACATTAATTTTCACACACATCTTCAGTTCTGTCTTAGCAGTTTTTTTCTTTATTATTGTTTTTTTTAGTTTATTAAATTCTTGTATTTCGCTTGTTTCAAATGCCTATTTATTGTAATCAACTTTTATTTAATCAATGAAGTTTATGTTTCCCTTTTAGCTTATCTCTTTAGCTTATTTTGTAATTCTTCTCATCTCTTTCTTCTCTTTATTTTTCTTTTCTAAAATCTAAATAATTTATATAAGCTTTTTAGCTTTTTATAGATTATTTGGGTTTGGCTTTTTGAGTAGCTTTTTCAATAAGCTTATTCATTAAGCCTTTTCTTTTCTTTCACTATCTTTAAAAAAAATAATAAAAAAAACATAGTTTTATTTCATTATTTTTTATAAAAGTTTCAATTTTTATTAAGATTAGCTTAGTATGTTTTATAACTTCTTCTTTTCTTCACCCTCTAGCTCGATTCAAACACAAAAAGATATGCATGAGCTCGTTAAGCTCGGCTTATTTTTCAAATAAGTCTTGACATATCTTAAGTTTGAGAGCACTTTTTTATTTATTAGCTTTTTTTAGATAGCTTATTAATTAGATCTACTATTTTTATCAAGTTTTTAGTATAAAGCTTGCATCTTTATTGTTTATTTTGAAGTTTTTATACTTGGCTCAATTCGAACAAGAAAAATCTTTAGCTTTAAAGCTTGCCTTAATCTTTTATTAAGCCTATTTGACCTTTAGTTTCGAGAGCTCGTTATAGATCTAGTAGTTTCAATAGTTTATTTAGTATAAAGTTTGAATCTTTATTGTTATTTTGTAGTTTTTATATACTTTAGCTTATTGTTGATTTATATAAGGGAATATAAGTGCTTCAATTGGGTGATCGGCTTAATAGCCTTGATTGCTTTCTCCTTAATTCACTCTAAGCTTTAGTATTTTAGCTCATTTTGTAAAAACTTGTAGTTTTAATCTAGATTTATATAAATAGATATAGCTTATTTCATCATATTATCTTGTTTGTCCTAACTTTTATGTCTTATTTCTTATCACGATCTACCGCTAAGGCCGGAGCTTAAGGGTTTTATAAGCTATCTTATCTTTAAAGTTTATACCTTTAATATCTTTTATTAAACTAATTAGTCATAAAGTTCACAACTTTATTCACTAATTAGCAAAATAGAAGCTAATAAAGAAATAATCTTTAATATTTGTTTTAGTTTATAAAATCGGGTGGTTTATTA